>CAUYLG010003124.1:0-152449 GCA_963573385.1 Cacajao melanocephalus | reverse complement strand
TGTGGCTCCTCCGCTGGGAATCTCCTAGTCTGTGGGCAACAAAAATTCGTCTGAAAGTGCGGCGTCCACTCGCTCTCTGCGCTTTCACTGGGAGCTACAATCCTGAGCTGTTGTTAATCGGCCATCTTGGATCTCTCTCCTGGGATTGTATTCTTGATTTGGCTTTCAGCTTGGATGTTGTTGGTGTCTGACAATGCTTCTGATTTTTTTTTTTTTTTTGAGACAAAATTTCGCTCTTGTCACCCAGCCTAGAGTGCAGTGGCATGATCTCACTCACTGCAACCTCCACCTCCCAGGTTCAAGTGATTCTCCTGCCTCAGCCTCCCATGTAGCTGGGATTACAGGCACCTGCCACCATTCCCAGCTAAATTTTGTATTTTTAATAGAGACTGGGTTTCGCCATGTTGGCCAGGGTGGTCTCAAACTCCTGACCTCACATGATCCACCTGTCTCTGCCCCCTGAAGTGCTGGGATTACAGGTGTGAGCCATTGCTCCCAGCCAGCTTCTGATTTTTGTACATTGATTTTGAATCTTGAAACTTGCTGAAGTTGTTTATCAGATCAGGAAGCTTTTGGGCAGACACTATAGGATTTTTCTAGGAGTAAAATTGTATTCTCTGCAAACAGGGATAGTTTGACTTCCTCTCTTGGTATCTGGTTTTCTGTTTCTGTGTTAATTCCCTTAGGATAATGGTCTCCAGCTGCATTTGCTGCAAAGGACATTATTATTATTTTTAATGGCTGCATAGTGCCCCATGATGTAGACGTACACCATTTTCTTGATCCAATCCACCATTGATGGATACCTAGGTTGATTCCATGTCTTTGCCATTGGGGTGATGAACACACTCAAACTGTATTTAGTTTGAAGTAGAACTGTGGTGAATTTTACAGCTAAACAAACTCAAATTCCCTGACTAATTACAAACCAGGTACTTTGAGCTCTCTTATAAATAGAGCGGTGTTATAATACCTCCATTTTAGGGTTCTTGTTGGCATTAAATGATATAACAAAGGCAGTATGTCTAATACAATGTTTGGCACTCGTAGACACTGAGTAAATGTTAGTACCATTTTGTTTTTTGCCTTATTTTTATCATCAACTTTAATTATTCTAATAAAAATATGATCACCTAAAATATATGCAAGGAGAAAAAAAACTCTTCTGGATGAGCTTGAAGCCTCAAGCCTCAAGTATAACAATAAGTCAAAGCTTGAGATGGTTATACAGGAAAGCAGCAATTTCATGGATCTCTGGATGCAACAGATTCTAGATCAGAGAGTCCAAATGAAGTGTGTACTCTCCCTCCAGGGCCCCATGCACTGTGAGGATACATGTGTATACATACGAGGTAAAGTACTTTTTTGATGCTATCTTCACAATTATTATTTTTTTTTTAGAGATAGAATTTTGTTCTTGCCGTCCAGGCTGGAGTGCAGTGGTGCAATCTCAGCTCACTGCCACCTCTGCTTCCCAGGTTTAAGTGATTCTTCTTCAGCCTCTCGAGTAGCTGGGATTACAGGCGCCTACCACTACGTCTGGCTAATTTTTGTATTTATAGTAGAGACAGAGTTTCGCCATGTTGGCCAGGCTGGTCTCAAAGTCCTGACCTCTTGTGATCTCCCCACTTCTGCCTCCCAAAGTTCTTGGATTGCAGGTGTGAGCCACGCGCCTGGCCTCTTTTTTTTTTTTTTTTTTTTTTTTTTTGAGTTGGAGTTTGTATATTTTGCCCAGACTGGAGTGCAGTGGCGTGATCTCGGCTCACTGCAACCTCCAGCTCCCTGGGTAGAGCAATTCTCCTGCCTCAGCCTCCCACGTAGCTGGGATTACAGGTGCCTACAATCACA
This sequence comes from Cacajao melanocephalus, assembly GCA_963573385.1. Taxonomy (NCBI): domain Eukaryota; kingdom Metazoa; phylum Chordata; class Mammalia; order Primates; family Pitheciidae; genus Cacajao; species Cacajao melanocephalus. Next base: position 150,601 of record CAUYLG010003124.1, on the reverse strand, counting down.
CCCAGCTGATTTTTGTATTTTAGGTAGAGACAGATTTTCACCCTGTTGGCCAGGATGGTCTCGATCTCCTGACCTTGTGATCCACCTGTCTTGGCCTCCCAAAATGCTAGGATTACAGGCATGAGCCACTGCGCCTGGCCCCTCACAATTTTTCTATATATATAAACCTATTCTAAAATAAAATGTTTATTCAAAAAATACACTCTGAGGAAACAATCCAAAATGAAAATACACATACATGCAAATACATATATATTTTTTCCCTTTATTCTTTTTGTGTTTTCTTGCACATATACTTTTGAAAGTGGAAAACCTTCATAGTAAAAATTTGGGGTTGGGTGCAGTGGCTCATACCTGTAATCCTAAGCATTTTGGGAGGCTGAGGCTGGTGCATCACCTGAGGTCAGGAGTCTGAGACCAGCCTGACCAACATGGCAGAACCTGTCTCTACTAAAAATACAAAAATTAGCTGGGCATGGTGGCGGGAACCTGTAATCCTAGATACTCGGGAGGCTGAGGCATGAGAATCGCTTAAACCCAGGAGGTAGAGATTGCAGTGAGCCTAGATCATGCCACTGCACTCCAGCCTGGGGGATAGGGCGAGACTCTGTCTAAAAAAAAAAAAAAAAAAAATTGAAATAAATAACATCTAAAAAACTGGTAATATAAACTGTGTGGTCCACAAATAATAGTGGATACTATATCATTATTAAAGATTCACAAAATTTGGAATATCTTAACATATGGGAAATCATAGGTGAGATATGAAAAAACAAAACACATAGTATGTTTACTTTGGTTAAAAAATTTCAAAAGATAGGAATATTCATGTTAAAAATAACTTGAAAAAGATATGTTACAATGAAGTAGTTGGCATTTGAAATTTGTCTATGTTTTCTGTGGATATATCAAATAAAATATTCATAAGAAATATTCCTTTATTCAGATACAAAAAATGGTCTCCTCATTCAGACTAGTTATTCTGAACATTTTTTGTTTTTCTCAATCTAATTGTTGGACTCTTGAGAAATAGTGCCCTTTCTATTCCAAAATTTAGTGATATGAACAGTGCTTACTACCTTGACACCGCCTGGTGTAAAGAATTCAAGAGAAGTTTATTAATTGAAAATTTAACATAATCTACTTGCTAACTCTTAAAACTTTTTTTAAAGCTTTATGTTTGATACTATAAAATTTAAACATTTTTGTAATTTTTTTTTTTTTTTTTTTGAGACAGTTTCACTCTGTTGCCTAGGCTGGAGTGCAGCGGCATGATCTCGGCTCACCACAACCTCTGCCTCCAAGGTTCAAGTGATTCCCGTGGGATTTCTATTGATTCTTATACTTTATAGATTATTTAGAATTTTCTATGTACAATTATGTACGATTATGTTATCTGTAAATAATGACTGCTTTATTTCCTCCTTTGCAATCTCTTTTTTTTTTTTTTTTTTTTTTTTTTGGTGACAGAACTTCACTCTGTTACCCAGCCTGGAGTTCTGGAGTGCAGTGGCACAATCTTGGCTCACTGCAACCTCCACCTTGCCTGACCTGCAAGCTCTTTTTCTTTTTCTTAGCACTTTGCATCAACTAGGACCTTCAGCAGAATGTTTAGTAGAAACAAAAGATAGTGGAGTTCTTTTTTAAATTATTATTCATAATCTGTCATGGGTTAGATACCATGGGAAGCAGACTGTAAGACTGCAATTAGCATGCAAGATGTTTGCTAGCAATGCTTTTGGGATCCACCCATGTGAATTGAAAGGAGTGAAGGACTGGACATTAGAGAAGTTAGGCTGCGATGCAATCTCAGTGAATGGCTATCCCTTTCAAGCTGTTCTAAGGGAAGGGGAGCAGTCTCTATGTCTCTGTATCTATCAGTGGTTGAGCACTACCAAGGGTAGGTAGTGTGACCTGAGGATGAGGATGACTCAGGATGAGGTGACTGTCTTCAGGAAACCCAATTTGCAACCCAAGGAATAGTCAACTAAACGGCTCTGCCAAAAATACCCCTAGAGGCTAGTAAATAGTTCTTCAGTTCCGAAGAGTCAGCATCTTCCACACACGTTTTCATGGGGAAAGATGTTAAATTTCACAATGATATTTGTGCCTCAGTGTTCTCTAAACAATAAGTATAACAATAGTTTTAATAAAAATAATGATAATATAAAACAACAAACAAAAACACAGTAACTAACATTACTGTAATGGAATATTAAATGATACTTTTCTTATCATCTCAGGATTTCAGCTGAAGTCCCAGTTGAGCCTTATGGATGATAGAACCCTGTGACATTTTGCAAAGAGACATTTCTAGGCAGGATGTACTAAAAGATATGTGGCTTTGTGTACATTACTTCAAATAGCCTAGATAAAAGAAAAATTTGAAAAGAAAATGTTGTCTATATCACGGTCTTACCTCCCTTGAGGCAAAATAAGTTGCTTTCTAGAGATTTTTGTTGTTGATAATGTCATTTTTTTTTCCAAGAGAGGAGACTGGAATTTCATTCCCCAGCTGGATATTTATTGAACTTCAGAAATGCACAGTCTTGCCTTATACTTCCCTTACCGACCTTGAGGGATTTGGGAATGTCTATAACACAGACACTGGTGTCTATATCCGGGGAATCTGAAATTCAAGGTAAGGTAGAGTTGTCCATGACAGCAGGAAGAACAAAGAAGCTAGTTTTGATATCAGCAGCATGAATGCAAATTTCCATGGGCCAAGTGAATCTGGTGAAAAAATGGCCACTTGTGCCATCTTGACAGGACCCTGTCAAAGAAGATTGTTTATGGAGTGTGATGACCTCAGCTGAGTCTGTGGGATCATCACTGGAATGAGAGGGGAGGATGCAGAGATGAGAGGGGTCATGTACCTTTGTCAGAGAATGGTGCCATGTAGCGATCATAGAGGGAGTCTCCAGAAAACCCTCCAACACTCTCTCAGAAACTGTAAAAAGACCTGCATTCTGCACCTGCCGTCACTGAGGATGCATATAGATTATAACAGCACCAGACAAGGAAGACAATGGTCTTTTCCTTTAACTTCTTTTCTGACAATTACTTCCCACCCACATGACCCTGGAAGTGTGAGTACCAGGTCAAATAGGGAAAAAAGAAAAGATCAGCAAACCTTCTCAGACCACAGATCTGGCCTGAGCAGATGGGAGTGGGGCCTAAGTCAGTGGTGGTGGTGCAGGGAAGATACAGAATTAGATAGGATATTAACGTTCTGATTTAGACTGGAGTTTTGGAGGTGTGGCTAGTCTTAAAAACTGTAACTTTTTAAACAACTATAATATTTGCTCATGATGTTGCCAAGAAGTAGATAAGGGTGATCCAACATACTGCTTAAGAGCAGTAGTAAGAGAAACACAAAGCCATGAAAACCACTAAACTCAGACAATAATAGTGACAACCAATAAAAGTAATCACTAACTTTCAGAGTTTTGCCATTTATGAAGCACTTCCACAGGGTCTAACTTAGAATTATCTGTATAGTTGGTCCTCCTCAATACAATAATCAGTATTGTTTTTCTTTCCACTTCAGAACCTTGGAGCAAACTGTAGCTCTTCCTGGAATGCTGTTCCTCCTGTTTTAGTCTAGTTAATTTTTGGTGCTATTTTGGAGGCTAGATCAATCAATGTCTTTGTCTCACAAAAGCTGTCTGTAACTGACCAGTCAGTTCTACCCATTTTATGCTTCATAGCACCCACTATTTCCACTTCAGGATACTTTTCCCAATTTTACTTAAATAATTACTTGTGGAATTAATTGGTTAATACCTATGTCTCCAGTTAGAATCTAAGCTTCATGAGGGCATAGCTTTAGTGGATCTTGCTCAGTATTGATTTTCTGGCAGTTACAACAAAGCTTTACACATAGCATAAGTTTAATAGGGATATCAGTTGAATAAATGAAGAAATGGTGAAAGAATTAATGACTCAAGATTCCTTGTCCCTGACTAAGAAGAGTTTCTCTGGATTCAATGGTCTGTAAAGCTATAGGCCAAAATGACTTCCTGATAGTGGGTATTTGTAGCTGGATTTAATATTATTTCACTGTGGTTTGTTAGGAGATACTGAACTGGGTAGGGAAGGCCATCACTTACAAGGACATGGGTATGGGAAGAAGGGAGTGTGCAGATAGCTCATGGGGTGGGGCACAGGTGAACTTGTTTGATTTTAGACAGCTACTGTTCAATAGAAAGAATGCAAGTCCCTTTCACCTTTATCTCTGTAGAGGTAATGGAAGATTGACATTTTTTTTTCTTTTTTTTTTCTACTATTGACAATGTGCATTTTGAAAGACTGACAGTTTTTTTAAGGAACGTTCTTTGGTCCCTTTGAAGGAAAGTACTAAGGGAAAAATGTCAGGCTAACATCAAAGACAGTGCTTTTGATAATATTTTTAAAAGGTTATGCATGCTACCTTTTATTCTGCAGTCAATTAAACACCTTCATTTTTAAACATAAAACTGAGGAGCTGAATTTCTCTTTTCTTTTCAATGGTATTTTTTATCCATGAAAAATTGAGCATATTTTTTCAATGAATTATTGGAAAAGATGAACCACCCATCCATAAAAACTTATAAAACCACTATAAACCCTCTTTGGCATTTTAAGACATTTTAGATAATGTGGTAATATTTTTGAATTCTACTTAATTTAGAGTATTTCTAAAAATGCATAAATAAAGGTTTACCCTGAGGCTTCCTAATTAAACTAAAGCAAGTTTAATTTCATTGAAATGTTGTTTCTTTTCTGACTTTTGAATAGAATGATTGTTGAGGGTCCCTTCCAGGAACAGAATACCATCCACTCATTTTCTTACTAAGAAAGTTGGCTTTTTAATCTTCATTTGTTAATGGCTATCTTTGGCCTCCACAACCTGGAAGTATCACATAAAACAATTTGGGAAACTCTTCCGAGAAAGGTCATCTGTTTAAAAAATAAATGTGTTTATTCAATAACCATGATGTAAACTAAATGCAGCAGGTTAATGAAATAATTAAATACTTTAGCTTTATTGATAATGACAGAGCTCTATAGTGGCCAGTAACATCATGACAAATAATTATAGAATGATATGATTTTTCTCTCTATAATCATAAACAAGCTTAAGAATCAAAGCTTATAAGAAATTTATGAATAAAGAGAACATTTCCCCTCCATTATTCTGGCTTAATTATAACCATAGGCCATATCTTTCTTGGGAATATAAAAAAAGCAAATGTAATAATAAAAGTTTCATCTCAACCATGAATTTTCACGATGAACAAAATAGAGATCAAAGTCATATTTCTCTAAATGTTAAAAGTGCTGTGACTATTAAAAGTGCTGTGACCTTATTTTGTGCCCCCCAAGTTGGCAAAGCTTGACAGATTGGCTAACGCTATTACTTTATTTAGAAAAAAAATTGATCTTGTAAATACAGGTAGTTTCTCAATCAGGAATTTGATATTGTTCTTTATTTATTCAAGTCATTTTTTATATCTCTAGTGGAGTTTTCAGTTTAAGCCTGAGCCAAGTACACCCTTGGAATTCTGATAGGTATGATAGTGTCTGGGAAATTGACAGGGAAGTCCCCTGAGGTTTAATTGCATGAGAGAATGAGGCATCTACTGGAAGAGAATTTGATTCTCAGGGAAGAGGATGTCAGGCAACAAGTCAAATCTTAACAAATCTGTGGTCATAGGTGGGGAATAAATAGGACTGAGACGCCCGAAGAGAGCACAGTATTTATCTCCTATTGCAGTCACATTCCCCTTGCTCCATTCTTTATTCATATCTAAATTTCCTAGAGGATAAGTTTTGTAATTAAAAAAGAGAAAATACCATGTTCCTATAAACTGCTTAAGATATCATGTCACAAAGGTTTTTCTTTGGTATTATTCATACAGAATATAATCGCAAATGAGAGAGGGGTCCTCTCTAGTCTTCTCCACAGAACGTAGGGCAATACTGCACTCAGAAGGCTCAGAGGGCAAGCAAGACTTGCATCAATGGTCACCAGAAAGTAGCTGCTAACACAATGGAGGTGGCAGCTGTGCCTGGTGGGGCAGAGGGGCAGGGAGGACATTCTTAGAGGAAGTGGTATATCCAAGTGGTATATCTAAGCTGTAGTGCCTTGAAGGATAGTGGAGTTCAACAGAAGTACAGTAACAGAAAAAGCACTGGTGGAAATGGAAACAGCAAAGTAAAGTGCTCATCTGACAAAGCAGCTCTTGGAGGAATAGAGCTCAGCTGTAGGTACTGGGAAGAGAGCAAAATCACACCGGCGCATGGTGGCATGGTGGGGCATGGAGGGAGGATTTTGCAGGAGAAATTCTAAAAGAGGAGGTGAGACAAGTGATTGTAAATGTGAGTTACTGATAGGTGAAATGCAATTTTAAGTTTTGGGTTGAAATCCTCAAGGGAAACAGACCACAGAACTCTGTGCAACTTTCTGAATAAAAGCCCTAAATATTATATGGGTTGGTTGGTTTCATTTTTGATAGCTATGGTAAGTCTGAACTTTTTTTTTCTGGTTTTGTATTTTGATTTTAATTAATTTCTATTTTATCTATTTTTCCAAGCCAACAAAAATCTGAAAAAAATTATTGAAGCAAATTGTAATAAAATAATAAATATAAGAAGGGTCAAAAATTAATTTAAAGATGACAGCTGAATAGGAAATGAAAAGAGATAAGTTATATTTAATTTTTTTTAAACTGTGAGGTTTGGGTTTATGTTAACGAATACAATTAGATGTAATAAGTTTTGGATATTCCAGTAGTCAAAGCAAAGGGAAAAAATATGAGAGGATGTACAATACTTTTGCATTTTTAGGTAATATTACACCCATTTTTTATTATGATCTTTTAAAAAATATTTTCCCCCATAAGCAATATACAAATGCATCTCATTAAATATTTCCAGCAATACTATATATATATATATATAATATATATTTTGCGTATATATATATAATATATATACACAATATATATATATAATATATATACACACACACATTGTATATATCAGTAATTGCATATATATATTTGTACTTACTTCTGAGAGGGAGAATAGAATCTTTATTTTATTGTATACTATATTGTGTGTACACACACATACACACACAAATTAAGATTCTACTCTCCCTCTTATAAGCAAGTACTTTTGACATATATGTGTCTTTGCATTATTTTTCTCTATATGTTTTTGGCTGTTCACTCATATATAAGGTTGAGCCCTTAGTGAGATCTGTATGAGAAGGCTTTCAAAGAGGAGTTCTGATTTTATCTGTGAGGGTTGTGGTTTCTTTGTATTAAAAAATATTTGAAGATGATAACTAAAATGTTAATATTTTCCTTGACTAGAAGAATAAAAATAATTTAGATTTTTTTATAGATCCCTATATTTTCTAAATTTTTTTGTATTGACTATTATATTTTAAATTTTAAAAACCCTCAGTGTCAATTTAAATAAATAATACCAGTCAGTTTCTAAGGGCATAGGTGCAAAAAAAAGACTGTAAGGCAGAGGTTCACATTTTAGGCCATTTGGTTGTGCTTGTTTGGTCAAAATCTATTAGAAGTTTACATAAAATTGTTTAGTAATACCAACTAATATATTGCATGCAGCTTGCTTTTTCTGTTTCTCGGTTCTATTAACTTATTAATTCTTAATAGTCAGTGGACAGGCCCAGTTGAGTTTTTTTTTAATACTTAGATTTAGCTCCTGCTAAATAGCTTATGCAAGCATTGAGGGCCCACAAGCAAACTTAGAGGTTATGGTACTGGAAATATTGCTTATAAACCTCAGCTAATTCTATATAGACCATATAATGACACCTATACCCATTTGCTGAAGTTAAGCTCTTTACAACCAATGTTTACTAAAAGTTGACTAGGTGCTGGACGTTTTGATAGATACCAACGAGAAAAAGAGAAATAATAAACAGATCTTGCTTTCAAGACTAGTGATAAAAATCAGTTACTCAATGACTGAAGGTTAATTTATTGTGGCTCTTGAGTAGATTGAAGTACAAAACCAAAAAAAAGAGAGCGGACATGAATCTTAGGAAGATAAAATTGTACTGTATGCTGACTTATTTTTTCTCAATTATTTATACAACAGTTGTAGAACTGGCAAAATTATTTGAAAATTAACAAGATGTTCTTCATAATTTTCCTTTGTGTTTAGAGTCCTAAATGTTAAGTGTTTGAGTTAGGCTTCTGATGTAGAGTTTTCCTCTGTTAGTAACAGGTCTCCAGACTTTGAATCAAAATTGCTCTAATAATAGTTTGTTTCCTTTTTTGGTAGACCAGCCCAAATTTGAAGCATAATTTACCAGTGTGGTTCCACCAAAGTCCCCTAAGCTCTACTCCATACTGCAGTATAAGTTAAGGTCTTTCTAATAGCACCATATTGTGGACTAATATTTGTAAAGCTTAATTTTGCTGTGTAGGTTCCCAACCAAGCTGTGATCTGCATGAGATCCAAGCAGGGAGCTAGTTCATTTGAAAAGAGTTAAGATCCAGTTAAGAATTAGCTGATAAATACAAAAAATTTACTTAACCAAGTGAAGCACTTACAGGACAGCGATTACTTGTTAAGATTTTTATCCTTTATGTTTAATATTCATGAGCGCTGATCCACGCAAGAATTCTTAGAAACCTTCAGAAAATACTAATTAAATGAGAATAGGGGTATTGTATCTGCTGAAGCTATTTTCCAACAGATTACATTGTAAAGAAGTTTACCCAGAATGAATGTTCCAACGCCTACTCAGCATAATAGCAGGAGCAATTCCTCTTTAGAAATACAAGCTCTGATGAATGCATTTTCCAAGCTTACAAAGCACAGTGCCTTGAATAAATCTAATAAGGCTCACCTTGTTTTGGGAAATATTTGCTGAGTTCCACTGAGCAAAGACCCTAAGACTGATTTGAGGGATAACAAGTCTTGAACATCTGAAGAAGTCCTTAGAGTAGATGCTGACTCTTGTCCTATTCACAGTTCCAAAAATTGATTTTTTTAAATTCCTTTAGTTTTATTAACTTCACAAGGTAAATGCCCTGAATCATTTCTGCCTTAAAAAGGTTTGATGAACCATTAACATTAACATCATTAAAAATAGTGAACTCATTCATGAATTGCGTATTTTAAGTTTTAAATCCAAATAATGTTTAACTTTCTTTTCTTTGAAAAGTTAGAGTGACAATGAAAATTAGTATCCCATGGTCTCTTGACTGAATCTGAGATTCAGTGATTAAGAAAGGATCATAATTTACTTTTTATAATACAGCAATTGACTATTTTCAATCACCATCAAAACTAAATGTGAGATACATATACTGTCTCTGTCTCCGGTTCTTGACACAGAGCTACTAAAATCCTTGTAATTTGCTGAGCAAAAGAGGTGCTAGAAGCATTTTTTAATTATAATATTTGGTCTTAGTCCCTGGTTTCTGACAGGAGAGCTTCCAAGATCTTTGAAATCTCCTGAGTGGTGAGAGTATTTTTTGTATGCTAATGAGATTACTGGTGGTTGGGAACCCCTAGATAACTTCGGATTGGAGGCTGGTCACCAGAAAGATCACAGGATGATTAGAGAGTTATAACTTTCAGCCCTACCCCTGACCTCCAGAGAGTGAAAAGAGGATGAAAATTGAGCCAATCATCAATAGCCAATGATTTAATCAATCGTGTCTCTAAAGTGGCATGATAAACAAAACCTCCATAGAAACCCTAAAGAATGAGGTTTAGAGAGCTTTGAGGTTGACGAATGCATCCACATGCTGGGAGGGGGGTGCGCCCCAACTCCATGGGGACAGAAAATCCTATTCTCAGGACTCTTTTGGACCTCACCCTATGTGCCTCTTCATCTAGCCATTTGTTTGAATCCTTTATGCTATCTATCGTAAACTGGTATATGTAAGTAAAAGATTTCCCTGAGGCTGGGCACGGTGGTTCATGCCTGTAATCCCAGCACTTTGGGAGGCTGAGGCAGGTAGATCAGAAGATCAAGGGATCAAGACCATCCTGGCCAACATGGTGAAACCCTGTCTCTACTAGAAATAAAAAATTAGCCAGGCATGGTGTCGTGCACCTGTAGTCCCAGCTACTCAGGAGACTGAGGCAGGAGAATCACTTGAACCTGGGAGGTGGAGGTTGCAGTGAGCCAGGACTGCGCCACTGCACTCCAGCCTGGCAACAGAGAGAGACTCTGTCTCAAATAAACAAACAAAACAATTTCCCTGAGTTCTGTGAGCCATTATGACAAATTATCAAGTATGAGGAGAGGGTCTCAGGAACTCCCAAATTATAGCCAAATCAGACAGGGGTGTCAGTAATTTGATAGCACACTACTTGCAATTGGCATCTGAAGTGGGTGGGGCAGTCTTGTGTGATTGAACACTTAAACTGTGGGGTCTGAACTAACTCCAGGTAGGTAGTTTCAGTTGAATTAAATTATAGGACATGCATCTAGTGTCCAGAGAGTTGGAGAATTGGTTGCTGGTGTGGAAAAGCACATTTGGTGTCAGAAGTGTAGTGAGTAGAGAAGTGGTTTGTTGTCATTGTTGTTGTTAGTAGGACATGCAGAACCAGACAGAGGAAATAGATTCTTAAATAAGAGCAAATGAAAACTATGGAGATTAGTATGATATAGAATGTTTAACTGAGGTAGTCTGGTTTCAAAAACAATTCCCTTCCCAGAAAATCAAAAGTGATTGTGAATTTATGGATAAACACCAATACAGTGTGGAGATTTCCTAAACAAAGATCATGACATTCTGTAGCTTGCTTGCCATGGATCTGGGAGTGCAATTATTTTAGGAAAAAAGGGTCTCTGGCCCAGAGTAAGATTTGAGCCAGCAATGTCAGGGGGCATATTGTAAAAAGAAAGAAGGCTCTTCAGAATTAAATTTAGGCTCAAGAATGCAATTTAATTGCCAATCTCGTTTGGCAATTTGTTAATAGTCTCAGTGGGAATGTTTTAAGACTATAGATGAGTAAAACGAGATGTCAAGGGAACAGAAAGAAAATACCATGGAGAACAAGGAACCTAGGATGTAGTACAGGTAATGGCAGCTTAGTCTAAAAACTTTTTAAGAATCTTACCAATGTTCCTATTAACATTAACAGGCTTTGGAGTTTGTCCAAACTCTTACATTGAATGGAATCAGCCTGAAACAAGGAGAAAAGATGGGTATAAATTCCAATGACATGAAATAACATTTTAATTTGTGTTGACTGATACCTGTAATGATCACTTCAGCTAATTTTCTGTTGGTTACTATTGGCATCGCGAGTTAAGTTCCATATATGAGGTGGTGTGGAGAGGGCCTATGCTACCAGGAGTTTTATTTATTATTGTGGCTTTTCTCTATTACTTTTATGTGACCTAAATTATGTGACATGTTGGCAGTAGTTCATCTCTGCTCTTACAGAGTAAATGCCTGTGGCATTTGATAGATAATGTGGTTTAAGGTCTTGAAATCTTCATTTTCCTTATGAACTTATGCTTGTCAGCCACCCACACATATCTCTATTTTTAGTCATCTCAGAACTGGGACTGTTTCTCCATGAACAGCTGACCTTTGCTGTCTTTGTTCACAGTTTTAGCTGACTTAATGCATCTTTGAGAACTCATTTCCCAAGAGTTTCAACCTGACACCAGAAACTCAGACAAGGAGATTCTACTTCCTAGAGACCAGGAGTCTTGAAGAGAGGACTACATCTGGTCTAAGAAAAAAATGAAAAAGTTTAGGAGCAAGAGGAGCGGACACAAATGGGGGACACATAACAGAAGAAGACCGCCCCCCTGAGATCAGGCCTAACAGACTGAATCAAATGTAACCTCCGTCGTTCACACAGTGTGTGCATGTAACTTCATTTTTAGTGCTTTTCCTTCTCCTTTTCTGCTACCTTTCTTACAGGGCCTTTGTAGGCATTTCCATTTGTGGTCACTATTTTATGGCTCTGTGCTGAACTAAACAAATACCACAATTTTCCCATTGGAACATAGTTTATCCCCTTTATTCCATCACTCTGTAGAATAGTCATGTAATTGGACTGAGCGTAACTCTCTCATTTCCCCCTCCTTCCATTGTCCCACTTCATTTCTTCAAGCACTTAAATGATTTTAAACGTTTCTCTAACCATTTCCAGCTGTAGGTTATTCTTTTCACCAGGGTAAGCAACTCAAAATATTGTTTTCATCATATATCACTGTCCTGTTTAAAAATTACCTGTAAAAGATCATATATATATATATTTTTTTACTTAGATTTCCATTGTTTACTAAAGTATCTTTCTAGTTTTTTCTTTTCCTACCTCTGTGGTTCTCTGATATGGCTGATAACTAAAATCTCCTGGACAACTTTTAAAAAGTGGCAATGCCAGAGCCCCACCTCTAGAGTTTTTGGTTTAAGTGTCCCAGGGTATGGCCAGGAGATTAGAACATTTTTCCTCACTTTTAATTCCTCAGGTATTTCTAACACACAGCCAGGCTTGAGAGCCACTTACCTATACCACTGGTTCTCAAAGTATAGTTCACGACAATCGTCTGCATCACCTGAGAACTTGTTAGAAATGCAAATTATTGAATCCCACCCCAGATTTACTAACTCTGAGAAACTCTGGGGGTGGGGCCCAGCAATCTGTTTTAACGAGCTCTCCAGATGATTCTCATGTACTTCAAAGCTGTGCTGCCCAATATGGCAGCCACTAGTTATGTGTGGCTATTGAAAACTTCAAATGTGGCTAGTCTAAATCGAAATGTGCTGTAATGTAAAGTACACACTGTACTTCAAAGGCCTCGCACAAAACTAGAATGTATAAATCACATGAATAATATTTAATTTAATTTAATTACATATTAAGGTAATGTATTGGGTAGTTTAAACAAAATATATTAGTAAAATGAATATCTCCTATTTCTTTTTATTTATTTATTTTTTTGAGAAGGAGTCTCACTCTGTCGCCAGGCTGGAGTGCAGTGGCTGCAATCTAGGCTCACTGCAACCTCCACCTCCCAGGTTCAAGTGATTCTCCAGCCTCAGCCTCCTGAGGACTACAGGTTCCCACCACCATGCCCAGCTAATTTTTGTATTTTTACTAGAGACGGGGTTTCACCAGGTTGGCCAGGATGGTCTCGATCTTTTGACCTTGTGATCCACCCGCCTTGGCCTCCCAAAGTGCTGGGATTACAGATGTGAGCCACCGCGCCTGGCCCTCTTTTTACTCTTTTGATGTGTCTGCTAGAAAACTTGAAATTAGCAAAGACCTGGAACCAACCCAAATGCCCATCAATGATAGACAGGACAAAGAAAATGTGGTACATCTACACCATGGAATACTATGCAGCCATAAAAAACAACAAGTTCGTGTCCTTTTTAGAGACATGGATGAATCTAGAAACCATCATTCTCAGCAAACAGACATAAGAACAGAAAACCAAACACCACATATTCTCACTCATAGGCAGGTGATGAACAATGAGAACACCTGGACACAGGGAAGGGAACGATACTCACAGGGCTAGGTGGGGGGATGGAAGGGAGGGGAGAGGAGGGACAGCGGGCAGGGTGGGCAGGCTGGAGAAGGATAAAACCGGGAGAAATGCCTGACATAGGCAACCGGGGGGGTGGTGGGGTGGGGATGGAGACAGCAAACCACCATGGCATGTATGTACCTATCCTGCAGGATGTGGGAAGTGCACATGTACCCCAGAGCCCAAAGTACAATTAAAAAAGAAAAAAGAGAACTTGAAATTCTATATTTGGCTTGCATTACATTCTGTTGGACAACACTAAAGTCTGAGAACCACTGATCTATGCAATCATTATTTTCTATACAATTTTTTTTCCACAACACATTCATAATTTCTGATTCCATACCTCTGGACCTTTCATATATCATCTTCTTCACTAGATGGTCCTTCCTGCCTCTCCATACTTGTCCCACTATGGCTGATTCTTTTAGGCTCAATCTTTATATCTTATTTCAGAAGTATTTCTTAGCCACTCTAGCCTCTGGTGACTTCCTCTGCCCCTGCCCCTTTTTTTTTGTAGTTCCTGATTCCAGAAAGTAAGAGACATTCAGAAAGGAAACAATTGTGATTAGAGAACTCATGGAAAGGGGGCATGTGTGCTCAATCTTCTAGAATGCTAGAATCATTGAAGGGTGGAAGAGGAGAGGAACAGACAGAGCTAGTGAGATCAGTAGCTCCTGGACATCAGAGGCCATTTCCCCTCCCTTATGCATCCCTCATAGTACAGTATGATGTATGTCCCACAAGGTAGATGCCCAATACATATGTGTGGCTGATGAAGTTGATGGACTTTAGAGGCTACAGAGAGGACAACTCCTAGAAAACTGGACAAATGCCACAGGATCTAGAGTCTCTTTTTAAAAAAAACTCCCCATGTCTCCGTCTTACTGAGATGGTCACCATGAAAGTTGCCAGAGTAATTGTCTTTAGTCTCTCCTAGAGATCAAACTATCTACTTGGAGTTTTGTCATGATGAGAATTGACATGGCAGTAGGGGGAGCATTTCATTATAGTTCATGTGATATTTTAGGAAATTTTCCCTATGTTTCTTATGTTTTATCTTACATCTTGCCATAATTTTGCTTAAGGGATGGGAGATAGACTAGATAACCCCAAGACACTACTTTCTGCTGGGGAGTCAACTGCCTACATCATAGAAGGCAGACTGGTAGCATTGGAAGGACAGGCAATCCCCTTTCTGATCTATTTAAAACATAACCATACTTTCCCTTCCCAATTCCTCTCCTTTTCCAGTACTCTCTTGTAATTTCACACCATGATGAGACATTACTATGAAAGAGGAGTTTGTAAAGTGAAAAAATAAAAAGCACACCATGTTTCTCCCTATTTTGTGACTTACTTGCTATCTTATATAGTTTGGATATTTGCCCTGCCCAAATCTCATGTTGGATTGTAATCCCCAATGCTGGAGCTGGTGCCTGGTGGGAGGTGTTTGGATCATGGGGCGGACCCTCATGGCTTGGTGCTGTCTTTGCAGTAGTGAGAGAGTTCTCAGGATATCTGGTCATTTAAATGTGTGTGGCATCTCCCCGTTATTTTATCTCTTTTGCTCCTGCCCTGCCATGTAAGATACTTGCTCTTGCTTCACCTTCCTGAGTAAAAGATTCCTGAGGCCTCCCTAGCAGCAGATGCCAACACTGTGTTTCCTGGACAGTCTGCAGAACCATCAGCCAATCAAACCTCTTTCCTTACAAATTACCCAGTCTCAGGCCATTCTTGCCTAACATACTACCATTCATACCACTCTTGTATGTGAGTTCATTCTATTCCTTCTCTAATCATGCATTTTCAGAAATTAATGCTTAAGATTTCCAAGAAAACACAATTTAAACCACTATACATTCCAGACACTTTAGCAGTTGCTTCAAGCACTTCAAAAAGTTCTTGCATGAAAACATGGATTTGATCATTGCAGGCTCCTCTGGGGTACAAGCAGCACCTCCTGAATTGATCAGAATTTTCTGCCCCAGAATCCTTTAAACCTCATTATAGGAAAAGAAATATCTACTTGCAAATACTTTTTCAGGCTCAAATGGTAATGTTCTAAATTCAATTAAGATATATGACTCCCAAGACAACAAAGTACCTCAGTATGGTATTATGAAGTTATAAATTACCAATTTCTCATCACCACCTTGAAAAGCAAGTTTTAAAAAAATGAACCAACTTGCAAATGAACCTGTAAAATACCACCAGCCAAGCATGGGATTGGAATAAAGCATTTCATCAAAGTAGTCCATAGATCATTTCTTCTAGATGAGTATCTTGCAGATTATCACACACAGTGCACATTTTTTATAGCCACTTTGGAGAGAAAATGTTATATATTTTTTTCATGTGACAAGAGTCAATGTGATCAATAAAAAACAAATAGAAATCAGTAGATTTAAAATACAGAAATCAATTTTAAATGGGGAATGAAATATAAAAATGGTAAATTATTCTGCTTCCCAAACCTGTGTGCTCTGTTGATCTATTTTAATTTTCATGACTTTCATAACACTTGAGTAAGTGTCATTTCGGTTTCCATTTCCTAGGAATCATCTAATCTACTTTGTTGCCAAAGTGGTGTTTCTGAGGCAGGTTTTCAAGGTCAAGAGTGGCACTGTCAAATTTCTTTTTCCTGAAGACGATTGAATATTGTTAGTCCTGCCACCCCACTCCCAATTTGCTGTGTGAAAGGAAAATTAAAAGTTTGGTACCCCAATTCACTGTGCGGAAAGGAAAAAAATTTAAGCTGAAAGCTGAAGCATGATAGAAGCTGCCTTTTCTTTTGTTCCTAAGCAGATATCTTCAGATAAAAGATTAAAAAAATCTCCACAGGTAGCTACTCTAGGTTCATCTTATCTTCTAAGTACCAATTTACCTAGTGCAAGAGGAATGTGTGATTATTACCCTACCTGCTCCTTTTCTCTTGCAACCTGGATTTAGTAATGTGTTCACGACCTCCCCTTTTCCCTTTTTCCCAGGCTGCTTTTCCCATTTAAATATGAAAGCCCTCAAAATCATCTTTGGAGAAAGGCACAGACCACAGACTGTTTCTGTGATTCTGTGTCTGTTTGTTTCCTCCCAGGCATTGTCCTTAACCTTGGCAAAATAAACTTCTAAATTAATTGAGACCTGTCTCAGATTCTTTTTGGGTGACAGCTGTAAAAAGAACTTTACTTCTTTTGAAAGTAGAAAAGGTAAAGAGTTAGAGGAGACATCTATATATCCTCAGAACACCCATCAGGCTTTAATAAGAACTGTTATTATATATTTAAAAACATGAACAAAATCTACGCCATATACATAGCAACTGTTGTGATTGCAAACTGTCCGGCAAGCCAAGAACTGGATTTGATTTGGGGAGCTGCCACTTCAGAGACTCAGTGTCCTAATCACCTTTTCTTCCCCCAGTTCTGAGTTGCCACATGAAGACAGTCTGATTATCTGAATTCTCTGGTTTCAGACAATGGAGTTACAGGTTGACCCTTCTAGGAGGAGCTTTCCTCAGTTTCTCTAGTGGACACTCACTTAGCTTTCTGTTGGCTCTGAGATCTGTTCACCAAGCTTCCCCTACTCTTCTCTGAGTGATGGAAAAGTATCTTCCACAGGCTTTTGTACTCTCTGGCAGGTTTGTACAATAGGGGGCAAGGTTAGGATCGGGGATGGAAAGATGGCAGTCATATTTCTTTTCCCCTCCCACCCTTCCATTTTCCTGGCGTTTTCAGCAGCATCTCTTCCACAGTTCTCATTTCTGCAAAAAAGCACCTCTCCTGTGAGTCCCAGCTCCCATGGCAAGTGCCTGCCATACCTCAATCCACAGCTAAGTGCCTGCCTAGCTTCTGGGCTTTCGTGGTAACACCTCTTCTGCTGGCCTTGCCAGGACTAGGAATGGTAGCTACTTCCTGCTGTTGCCAAACTGAGTGCCCTCTCCATTCCCTCTTAAGCTTCTCTGTTTTCCCATCAGCTGTGGCAGGAGGCACTATAGTTTCTGTCTAGATCTTCCCAGTCCGTTGGTGCTCTTATTACCCTGCTATAAGCTTTGATTGCTAAGGCCGCAAAACTATCCCTTCATTAAGACTTGCCTGACAGGAGCTGACAGAGCAGGCACAGCCAATGATGATAAAGGCTATATAATGCCAACTTCCTTTTCTCAAGGAGGGGACAATTTTGTGATATGTTTTATGTTCCAGATTCCTCCCCCTGTGGATCAGGCTAAGGACTAGGGTTTGCTTAAACCACATCTGTGCTTTGCTCTTTTCTCTATCCTGCTTTAGTTCTCCTCCACGAGCTCTTCCTAAAGAAAGTCATGCGCACACAAATCCTTGTCTCACGCTGTCCTTTCTAAGGAATGTGAACTCAGAAAGCTGTGTAACCACACCCACCTTTTTGAAAGTCTTAAAGTGATTAGTGATTTTCTGGCTGTGTCTTGAAAGATACAGAAATCTAAAGTGACCCTCAGCACCTTGATTCCCAGAGAAAAACCACAATGATAATATCTGGCAGTGTGTCCTGGTACAAATGCAATTTTTAATATTTTTATCAGAAAAATAATTGTTTTCTTTTATAATTTTTTTTTTACTTTAAGTTCCGGGATACATACATGTGCAAAACATGCGGGTTTGTTACATAGGTATACATGTGCCATGGTGGTTTGCTGCACCCACGAACCCATCCCATGCATTAGGTATTTGTCCTAATACAGGAACAGAAAACCAAACACCACATGTTATCACTCATAAGTAGAAGTTGAACAATGAGAACACATGGACACAGGGAGGGAAACATCACACACTAGGGTCTCTCTGGGGGAGGAGGGCAAGGGGAGGGAGAGCATTAAAAATAATCCAATTTCTATACATTACTCATTTGATTGTCTTCATCCCCCTCTGAGGTGTAGCTTCTCCTCATCAGTTTCTCCACCTTCTGTGTTTTTTTTCTTGGTTTCTTGAGCACAGTATATTTCTTTCTATCTCATATTAGCTCCCAAATGCTCTTCTTGCTCGAGTGAAGGTAAAAGATATTAGGTGATTTGTGTACAAGGCAACTAATTCAGGATATAGAACTGGACCAATAAAGACTTTCTGAGACCCAGAACAGTTAAGTTTTCTGTTCCCCCACATCTTTCTACTTAGAAGCAGCCAGACAGAAAATTCATTTTAAGGAGTAAATTAACACAAAAAAGTATGAAGACCTTTAAGATTGCACTGCTAATCCCTGTTCTTACCTTGAGAGGTAAATTATCTCTGCTTGATGCCCATTTAGAGACCTTAGATTCTTCTGATAGGAACAGCTGGGATCAAGATAAAACTGGGCCTCCTAGAGGTAATTCTCATTGTCATATTTACATTCTCCCCAGAGCAACAGAAGATACCCACTAATTCAATTCTAGGGGAATCCTAACAGGTGAGCTGCTGTGTGTGGTGGGCATTCTTGCACTGACGACACAGTTGGCTCACTGTCTTCCTCTCTACCCCAAGTTCCACCATGTTCCTCCTTACTTTCAACTGCAAATGGATGACTCAATGCTCTTGCCCCTCAGAGTTCTTCAATTTTTGTAACTCCATTGACTTTCATATGTGCTTACCTTTGTGATGATTTGAAAGTCTCCTCCTTTGAAATATCAAACTTCAGTAACTCACCTCAAACCACAACTTATCATTCCAGCTTTTACTCCATCATCTTACCATTCTTGTTAGCCTCATAAAAAGTTAATTTCAATGATTGCTTCATTCTCTTCCAATTCCTCAGCTATTTGTCACCTTTGCTTTCTTCCTTACCTTACTTAGACCCCATGATCTATGGTGTTCAAATATAGAGAACACCATAATCTATAGAGTTGAACAAATGTCCTGCCAATAATTTCAATTCCCATACCCCCTTCTCCCTCTTTACTCTCAGGGTGTTATTCTAACCTAAACCTATATGTTTACAGTTTCTCTTTCCAGCTTCTATATGCAGCTGACTGTGTAGTGCTTGAGGACATCAGTACTTACTCTCTTACTCCCTTTCTTACTCTTATTTTACTGGACAAGTGCAACTTGTATGAACTTACCTAAAACATATGCATTCTCATTTATCATTTCTAAAGCAATCCAGATTAAAGGTCTCCTCCCATGAGTTTATGTATCATGAACATGTATTTTTTTTTATTTCTATTTTATGAATATTAGAACCTGGGACATGATAATAATTGTTCCATGTAATGACTCACCATCTTTGGTATATTATTCTGTAGCTGATATCATTTATTTATACATCTATCTAACCTACTAAATTGGGAATTTCTTGAAAACAAGAATTGTTTCTTAGTCACCTTTTATTCACTATACCTGGCAATGTCTAAAATACAAAAGCTATTTGTGAAAAAGGTGAGAGGAAAATGAATACCTTGGTGACATGGATCATTTTTATGCATTTAAATAATTTTTAATGAATAATGATTTTTAGCTGTGATAATAAATGAATGTCTAAGTGAGAAAACCAGCAACATGACGAGTCCAAGTATACATTATTTCAGATAAATGAATTGTGAATTATTTTACTACCGAAGTAATTTATGTAATTATTTTCAGCTCAAATTTAACTCATCAGAGCTAATTAGATAATTTGTAGCCTAGAGAATGAATAGTCTGAGCGCCCCACATTTTCTTTTGTCCTGGTTCCCTTTAACTTGATAGAATTAAAGATAACTGATTGTGCACAGACACCAGTTCTCATTTTGAAATTGACTTTATCTTTTTATCTTTGGCAATTTAGTTTGGTGCTTAGATAGTTTCCTTTATAGTACCCTGCTCTCTCTCTCTGTCTCTCTCTCTCTCTCTCTCTCTCTTTCTCTGCGTGTGTGTATATTTTCTAGTTATCGTAACAGAAACCATCACAGAATCACAGCTCCTACCTTCCTAATCCATGATGTCAGTCTACTTATTGCTGGCCATTTCCCAATCATGGTGAAACACACACACCTGCACATACACATTAAAGTATGGTATAGATAATAAAATTAAGATTCTAAAGCACTTATAACTGCCTTTAATGCAAACTTTCTCAGTACTTTCTACACTTAAATAAACCACACTGAAACTTCCAAATACTACATTTGCTTACATGAGGTTTCCAGGCCACTTAATACATGTTCTTTGGGATTCTGACTTTTACTGCAGCAAAAGAATCTCTCTGTAAACTCCTACTTTACCACAAGCCTCTAAAGAATGCCAGATGAAAGCATAACTCTCCTTTTGTCTTGTCACAAAAATCCACATTTCTGGTTACTCACGAATTAAGAAACTCTGATCTTAGTACAAAGGCTCTTGCAGATTCCTCGATATAGTCAAACTGTGGTTCTTCAGATGTATAGGTTATATATGGCTGAGTTTTTTGTGGTTTGTAATCCTAAGTTGAATGTTCCCTTTTGCCCTAAATAGTTCTGGATCATCTCTTTTGTTGTTTGGATGTGGTAAGGGTTTACAAATGTTAAAAACATTTACCATAAAATAAGATAAACCTAAATAAAACATATTTAGGGAGTTAACTGTGTTGCCCCCAAATCATAAGAGATAGTTAAGACTGAAAGTAATTGTTTGGTGCATGGCTGAGATCCCCCTTCAGGATGCAGGCTGAAAGCATTCATTTTCTTAATTTCAAGGATTGGGACCTGCTGAGTCTTTCCTTTGGATATGGTCTTGGGCAAAAGGAGCTGTTTTACCCAATGTTATAAACCCTTCCTTACAACAGTCTATAGGCAATGATTCCAAAGTGGGATGTTACAAAACCCACCTCTCATCCTTTTTTGAAATAGGAGAGTCTTTGGCCGCCCTTGCAGGAAGTGTGACAGGGGTATGGCTCTTTGGCCACCATAAGCTCAAACTCCTTATGGGAAGGGGAGCATGCAGGCGGGCAGGTACAGAAACCAGGGCAAGCACTTTTGGGCTCTGGCCCCACAGCAGCATCTAGGGATGGGTGCTTGTGACTCCTGAAGCCCTGGTGTTACAGTGCTTTTTTAGCTCTGCTGTTCACATACAGCTTAAGTGTTAACTAGCTCAGTGTCCCCTTGGCACCGAGGCCCTTATCTGGCATTCAGGAAGAATCAGGTTACACGTGGACTTGAAGAGTGGTAAATGCAAGGGTTTAATTGAGTGTTGGAGGTGGCTTTCAGTGAGATGGATGGGGAATTAGAAGGGTAATGGAGTAGGAAGATGATCTTTCCTGAAGTTTGGCTGTTCTGTGGTGGAACTCCTCTCTTACCATCCGCAGCTGGACTCCTCTTGATGTTCAGATACTCCTTCTCTTCTCTCCTTCTCTTTCATGCAGTTCTTCTGCTCCTTGGCTTTTCTGCTCATCACCTCATGGAGCCAGAGGTTTGGAGTTTATATGGGTACAGGATAGGGAGTATCATGGGCCAAAATGCAACATTTTGGTCAGAAAATCGGGAATGCCTGTTCCCAGTAGGGCCCCGGGTTTCCAGACTTTAGAGTGGGGCCTTTGCTGTGAACCACCCTCTTCTACTCAGTATTTCCCTGTCTCCTGTCTGTATCACTTTCTCCAATTTGAAAGTGGTAAGTTATTCGAGCTTTAGAGCTCTCCAGGTAATCAGTTGAGACTTCTGTTGCAACTGTTTTCAGTTTAATTTCTCCCTGTCCTCAACCTTGTTTTCTTTGTTCTCTTAGGCATTGTTCCTGAAAGTAATTCCAATAAGCCATGTGGATGCGATCATCCAGCTCAGGGGCTGTTTCTTGTGGAATCCAACCTTTGACTATTGACACCAGGAGTGGTCCTGAGAAGGAGACGCTGAGGATTTTGGAACTTTATCACCCAACAGCTGGCTAGGAATAAGACTCCTGTCACTGCTGGTAGGTTGAATATGTTTAGCTACTGTCCTGTAATTATTAAAACTCTCATAGGTGATGAATTGATATGGGAATAGGCAGATGAAATATCTCAGGTCTTGGAAAGGTAGAAGGAGAGTAGCAATTACAAGAAAGGGGAATCAGATGGCTCATTCCATCAGTGTATTGGACGATAATAAACAGCTAAGGGAGACTAATGATCAATTTAAGGCAAAACATGAAAGTTAGATTTAGTGGCAAAAAAAAACTTTCCCTACTATTGGGAAGGGAAGAAAAATTTGAAGAGTTAATTATAAGAGTAGTGGATCTCTTAAAAACGTTGAATTCTCTACCCTTGCCTGTCAAGTCTGTTAGGTTAAGGTCACGACCTGGTTAGGAAGGCGTAAGACCTTGAGACTTGTCATGGTGACATCTGAGCTGACGCACTAAAAACACCTTAAAACTCCAGGTTTTTTTTTCTTTTTCTTTTTTGAGACAGAGTTTCACTCTTGTTGCTCAGACTAGAGTGCAATGGTGTGATCTCGGCTCACTGCAACCTCTGCCCCTCGGGGTTCAAGTGATTTTCCTGCTTCAGCCTCCCAAGTAGCTGAGATTACAGGCATGCACCACCATGCTGGGTTAATTTTGTATTTTTGGTAAGGACAGGGTTTCTCCATGTTGGTCAGGCTGGTCTCGAACTCCTGACCTCAGGTGATCTGCCCGCCTTGGCCTCCCAAAGTGCTGGGGTTACAGGCATGAGCCACTGTGCCCGGCCAAAACCCCAGGTTTTTCTGAACTCACTGGTACTGTATTAGTGACCCAATGTTTTCTCTACTAAAAATTAGCCTTCTACCTTTGTTGAAAACAGTTCAGAAGTCTTTGTCTTACAAAGTAACATGTACCTTCCTTCACTCAAGATCTACTTCTGCCTTCTCTCCTGCTCACAGAACAAGAAAACAACTAGAGTCAGGAGAACATTCTGGTCTGAGAATCTCAGGGTCTGCTAATGGAGGAAAGGGCTATTGTAAAACCTAGAAAATATGTACTATCAAGAGTTGGGAGAGGACGGAGACTGGATCTTAAGGATGCTGGATCAAGCAGAGAGAGAATATAAAGTTGGATAAGGGAGAATTTGCTGATATAGGACCACCCTCCAGTGATACAGGATATAACATTCTGGCAAGGACCCTGAAGATCGGTGCCAATATGTAGTCATTGAAGCTTAAAAAAATTGGTGTTAGAAATTCTAGAACTATCATGCAAATAGTGGAAAGAGATCAAAGGCTTAGAGAAGTGGCTTGCTAGAGTGGATATAGTATATAAGGTCTAAAATGCCTACCAGCTATGTTCTGTGGAAAGACCCAGAGAACACACCATTTAGCAATACAATAAAAAATGTGCATGTGAGAGGGGTCCCGGCATCACTGAAAAATTCAGTAGTGTCTTTCAAGAGAAGACCAGTGCTGACTTCCTCATAGCAATGTGAATGATTAGATCCCAACATTAGAAGCAAACAAAAAACAGGTGGTGGCAGTTAATGGTCAGAAATTGAGTGTAATTATTATTTTTTTGTGTGAGAGAAAAATGGAATTCAGTTTTATTTTGTCCTCTCTGAAATTTCCATTTACACATGGCCTCATTTATCAAGAAGAGGAAGAAAAAGCCCTGCCTTATACCATAAAAATCAAGTACTCATGTACTTGTTACAGGTGGCAGGATATTTGTTTCTCCAGTTTTTTGGCTCCAAGAAATTACACTTTCAGTACCAGTGTAGTGAGGAACCACTGGCAAACTGTTGGAAATGTTTTCTGGATTAGTCAGTGTACCATTTCATAAAGTGCTTCTGGAGTTAAAATCTGCCAAGTTGTCAAAAGTGTCCACACGTTTGCAACCAAGGATAAAATAATTCCAATGGGTATCACTGAGTCCTTCCCAGCTGGGTCTCATTATTGGCACTGCTGCTTTAACCTTCGAGGCGCTGGCCCTCACCCCAGGTGAAGCCGCCTGGCTGTTCTTCAGGCAGTGGATTGTAATTTGGATCCTCATCTGGTCTATCAAAAATAGCTTTCAAGATAGATGGTATTTTCAGAATTCTTATTCCACTAGGCTGATTGGGAAATACATCTTCCAAGAAAAAATATGTGTGTCCAACTGCAATACCCAAAAGGTCCACAACGATTGAGTTCCCCAACAACAAGGAAAACCCCATGAGTACTCAGGGCAGAGAGGGAGCCTGGAAGTTGAGAAGGCTGAAGAAGTTCATGCGGACACAGGGGTTCCTTTGGCTCCACACGTAGACGAGCATTATTGTAAAGGCCTGGCCCAAGAAAACTAAGCTCACAAACCAACCAAAAAGGGTCATTAAGAATCCACCAAAAAGGAACATGAATACAAAGTCCGACCTCGGAAAGAGCCTTCTAGCATTCGACAGTAACGATATGGAAAAATCATGTTAAAAAATTGAATCCATCTGGCCCCCAAAATAAGAAATTGGTGATTAATCTCCATATTTGAAATTGTTTAAAGGTAAATTCAGGATTGAAGTACAACTGAAAAGGTGTGATCAATTCCAACTGCACGGCTGCGGTGGTGAGGACGCGGGCAGAGGTGCAGGCGCGGCCGACCGTTGGGATCTGCAAATACTCCAGCCGCAGGCTCTGGTACCCCATCTTCCCCACCGTCGCCTGCCCCCCCCCCCACTTCCCCTTCTGCCAGCGGGCCCCTAGCAGCGGGGCGGGCCAAAAGCACCACCCCCTCCCTCCCCATTTAACCTTCCCGTGGCTGCCCAATGAGCGCCAAGCAGTTGGGTGGTGCTCATTGGGCAGCCACGGGAAGGTTAAATGCGGCCGTAAGAAAGGCACACCCGCCAATCACGAGTTGCGTCGCCTCAGCGCCACAGCCTGGCTTCTCCACCAGCCAACGTCCGGGAAAAATGAGTAAGCATCAGTTCCTTCTGCCAATCCCCGCCGGCCACAGCTAACTTTCCCGCCTGGCCCCTTTCTGTCACTAATTGAGGTGTCCCCAACCAGCCAATCAGGAGCGCGAGAGCATCCCGCGTTTGCTTTCGTTCGCCGAGGCGCGTATCAGTCGGAATTTCGGGGAGCCAACCGCGCCGTCTGTCCTTGGCACGCCAGCGGCGGTTTAGAGGAGGTGGTGGGAAGCCTGTGTGTGCTGGAATTCGTCACCTTCATGGTCACTCCAGTAAGTGCTGCGGGGCAGCATTTTCTCTAGGAGGAGCGGGGGAGCGTCCCAGCCTGTTGGGTAGGCCTCGCAGCAGAGTGTAATTATTCTAATGGACTGTCAGCCAGGGGCCTGATCAGTGAAGAGCTTTGAAGATGGTTAACAGAACACATATCCTTAGGGCAGCCAACAAGGCATCACCCAGTGTGTGCAATCAAAGGAAATCAAGGTGGGGCCAGGCACAGTGGCTCACATCTGTAATCCCAGCACTTTGGGAGCCTGTGGCAGGTGGATCATTTGGGGTCAGGAGTTTGAGACCAGCCTGGCCAACATGGTGAAACTCTGTACTAAAAATACAAAAATTAGCCGGGCGTGGTGGCGGGTATCTGTAGTCCTAGCTATTCGGGAGGCTGAGGCAGGAGAATGGCTTGAACCTGGGAGGTAGAGGTTGTGATGAGCCGAGATTATGCCGCTGCATTGCAGCCTGGGCGACAGAGTGAGACTTTGTCTTAAAAAAAAAAAACGAAATCAAGGTGGAATGCTCAGGAGCTTGAGGAAGCTGTCACAATAAAAGGTCATGTTGTTTTGCTCTATTTTCAAACTGAAGCCAGTTTTCTGACCCAGAAGTCATTGACTGTGAGACAGACTGGGTCCCTTTAAGAAAGAAAGGGACCTATGACAATTTACTTGGGTAAACTTATGTAACAGGGGAGACAAAAAACTCATTTACCTGACACGAATATGGGATTTAACATTCATACCCAGGGACCTAAAGTGTCATCATGGCCTCTGTGTTAGAGTAGGGGCATAAAGAAACCAAGTAATAAGTGGCGTCCTATCATAGATCTGGTTCACACAGTGGAACTACATACCCACCCACTGGCATTTTCATCAGTCCCCAACTGTGCAAGTGGAGTGGACACACAATGTAGTTGTAAGAACCCTAGTACTGAGGCCTTGGACTCAATATTGGGTAAGAACTATTTAAGCTGGAAGACTAAGTAGAAGCCACTGAAACTGCCCACATTCAACAGTATCATGTCAAAAACAATATTGTAGTTCAAGAGGAAAGGTAGAGATTAGTGCCATCTTAAAGATGTAAAGTTATCTGTGGTAGATACCACATGAAATTTCTCGCAAGCCCTACTAGCAAAATCACAATGACTTTCCCAGGATTCTGGAACAAGGTCATGCCTTTTGCAGCAGAGTATTATACACCTTTTCAAAACATCTCCTGATAATGCTACTTTGCTCTGATAGAGACAGAACATCTGACCATGGGATATCAAATGACCTTGTGGCCAGAGCTGTCCATCATAAGCTGAGTTTTAATCAACTCACAAAGTCAGAAGATTAGGTGATCCAAGCAGTATTCCATCCTCCAGTGAGAATGTACATCCTGGACTGGACCTGTGGAGGGCTGTGCAGCACAATAAGCTGCAAGTGCAGGTAGCCAGACTTTTGTGTTATTCATCACAGTTGCACTTGTACTTCTGCCTTAGCTCCCATTTGTAGCTTTTTGACCAGCTTATGGATAAGAAAAAAGGCTAAGCTTAGTTTATGGGTGGATATTCTCCATGTTTAAGTACAAACTGAAAATGAACTGCTGCTTTATGACAATCACACTCAATAGGGCCATGAAAGAGAGCAATGAGTAAACATTTTCTTGTGGGCAGAGTTTTAGGCATTGTACCAGGACATATACTTTGCATGGAAAGAAAAATTGCCCAAGATAAGAATATACAGGAATTTCTGAGCGGTGGAAATTAGCTTGACTGCTTGGTCAGAGATGGGAAAGAAAAAAGTGGAAACCTTGGTGACAAGAAGGTCTGAGGAAGAGGCATGTGATGGACTTACAGGAGTAAGTACAAATTTGAAAAGTTTTCATGTGATTATTAATGACTACCAGAAAGCATTTACCATGAAAACAGCACTGAACTCAGGTGGACAGAATGACTCTGCTGCTGGCTGACCCGTGACAGCCAGCCTCTGTCATCAGCTACCACAGTGCTGTCACGAGTTCATGAACAGACTATCCATAGTGTCAGGGATAAAAACTACTCATGAGTCCTACTAACATCGTGGACTGATAATCACTATGGCTAACTACCACTGCTATTGGATATTCAACTAGCCAGTATCAGAGAACAATACTAAAGCCTGATAGGATGCCATCTTTCAAGGAGACTAACCAGTCACTTGGTGCCAAGTTGATTACATCCTCAAAGAGGCAGCAATTCATCTTTACAGGAATCAGCAAATTTTCTAGGTATGGGTTTTGATTTGCCAATTGTGGAGCCTCAACCATCTCCAGTATCTGAGGGTTTACAGAATGCTTGATCCATAGACATGGTATCCCACTTGACATTTTATCAAACTAAGGACCACTTTAAAGCAAAAAAAAAAAAAAAAAAAAAAAAAAGGTAGTGGACATATCATAATGAGGTACATTGTTCCTATAACAGACCATACCACCAAAAAGCTGCCAGTCTTATAGCAGTGATGGAACTGCTTTTTGAAGGCATAGAGGCACAAGCTTGGAGATAAGACTGCAAAGATGGGGTGCTATTCTCCAACCTGCAGGATGCATCCTAAATAAGCGTTCATTATCTAATGTTGTGTCCCTAATACGCAGAAGTTCAGTGTAAGAGTAGCCCCTTTTGCTATTACTCCTAAAGACTCACATGAAGAATTCGTGCTTCTGACTCTGCATCAACGAACTCTGCAGGTCTATATAGCATTTCTGTTAACAGATGATGAGTGCTTTTACTAGCAAGATTTTAAGCTCTATTTGCTTCTCAGTCAGCCAGCACTTGCGATTTCATGTATGAAAAGACCAGAGAAAGAGTCACCATTCTGGCACAGATAATGGACCCTGATCATTACCAGTATGTAGCACTGCCATTACCTGTTGGGGCAGGCGAGAATACATCTGGCAGCCAGGTGATCCACTGAGGTACTCCCTACCCAATATTCCACACAGTTCAAAAATTAGCAGTAAAAATTTTATGTTTACACAATTGGCTGGGGACTTAACTACAATATTCAAAAAATTTTTAAAAGTAGACCGTCATAAGAAAAGGTATTTTTTGTGTGTTCATCATTCTTGCCTTTAAATCTGGAAGACAGACAAGATACTAAAAAGATAACAGATGGCAGAGACCCAGAGGTAGTTCTTAAATACATTTGTGCTATAGTTTCACTGGCTTTCCTTTCTCTAGAGTATGATGGCTAAGCAGTAACCAAAACAAAGGAACAAAACCATAAGAAATCCATAAGTAGAAAGTTTTCTGGCCTTCCCATGTGGGAGAGATGAGAGTCTATGAAAAAGCACACAAAATAAAGCAAGCTTTGTGGCTTATTTCCTACAGATATCTGAGAGCAACCTTCTGCCAGGATTTGCCCTGCCCACAGGCGTTAGCATGGACTTGATGATTGCAATGCGGCTTTCACTTTCTTGATTTTCTGGAGCTCACACTCCTCAAATTCAAGAAAAATAAGATAGAAGTATAATTGGTGACCATAGAGCCCATGATTCAAATTAGCCAGACCTAATTATTTGAAAATATATCTTTCTCTGCCTTTTTTTTTTTTTTGGCTAAAATTATTTTAAACTCAGTCAAACAAAGTGTGCGTGGTGTTTCCTGCCATGTCAGGAAAACAAAAAACAACCAACAAATACAGTCCTGTTGAGAAATACTAATCATTGAACATAAGAGAAATTTAGCCTCTTTTTATTTTTACTGTTAAAATCTAAGTTTTGTGGAAATTCTGACACTCATTTTATAAGACTAAAATAAATGGAGAATGTTGCTAGTCTCATTTGTTGTTGAATCCTCACGCTAGGAAAGACCGGAGGCTCTGAGGGAAAGTTCATGCTGTTTTTATATCCATGTTGCTAAGGTGATTTAGCGGGATGAAAACACACTGGCAACTCTCCATTAATTTGTTTACAAAAGAATATGAATGAGTTTCACCTCCTACAGTCAGGAGCCCTTCAGCGTCTACTTACCTCTAGCCAACCATGAACCAACTAGCAAATTAAGTAAAAATTCCTTCAGTTATTGTTAAGGTACAATTACTCTCAGCAGAAACATATATAATCTGTTAAATAGTCCCAATTAACTAACTATTTAGAGCACAAAGTGAAAAACAGAATATATGTGAAACTAAGTGAGGAAAAGATAATTTGATTCCAAAATGAAATTTATATTGCTTTTCAGAGTAACCATCTTATCTCTCAGTAAGTAAAAATGATTTAGAAAAACAGGTGGCCTGCCTTTTGCAAGTGTGTGATTGTGTAGAGTAATACGTTTGTATTTAATCATTATTTAATTAATGTGGCTTTTTGGACTGGGGAGTGGGGAATGGAGCAGAGAGGGTGATAGCTGACTTTGTGTGAATAATACCAAGGAAATGCAGTAAGGGTCTAGATGTTTTCATGCTAAATGACACCATATTGCTTTGTAAATCTCTTCTGAAATCCCAGGCATGATTTTTTTGCACGACTGCATCAGAAGCAAGACTAATCATGGAGCACTGATTCTACTTTATGGGATACCTGGCAAAAATACTACAGTGTATTGGGCTCCTAGGATGAGCAAGAAATAAAATTCTTATCATGATATATGAGAACACGATTACAACAGGCCATCAGTGAAGTTGTTAGGGATTCTGGTGCTCAATTGCCTAGGTCTACTACTTTCTACTTCATGATATAGGAGCAAATAACCTCTATGTCCTGTATCATTCTCTGTAAAAGAAGAATAATAAAAGTAACTTCATCAAAAATTAGCAGATTTAACCTGTATTATGTCAGTATTTATTATTTTTAGTATATATAGTTTGAATTCCGTAATTAGTATTTTGAGAATAAGTTTAAATTTCAGGGCCAGAGAGTCTGTTTCTTTTCTTAATATGAGAAATAGGCATTTTGTATGGGTTTGACACAAGTATTTACCAAGATCTTCTATTCCCTATCTCTTTAAATTCACTAAAAGAATCCCATAATTTGACTATAGATTGACTTCTCAAATTATTTGGTCTGCTGGAAGTGAACAGTATTGTCCACGGTAGATTAAAAACCTAGGAATATCCTAACATAACATGACCACTTTTCCTGTTCTTGCATCTAAAATATCTATCTATCTATATCTATATATGTTTTTTTGGTTTTTATTTATTTATTTATTTTTAGAAAGGGTTTCACTCTGTTGCCCAGGCTGGAGTGCAGTAGCACAATCTCAGCTCACTGTAGCCTTAACTTCTCGGGCTCAGGTGATCCTCCTACCTCAGCCTTCCAAGTGGCTGGGATTACAGGCATGCACCACCACACCTGGCTGATGTTTTGTACTTCTCGTACAGATGGGGTTTCAACCTGGGTTGGTCTTGAACTCCTGGGCTTAAGTGATCCTCCCAAAGTGCTAGGATTATAAGCGTGAGCAACAGTTCCAGGCTGCATCTAAGATATTTTAATTGAGGAAAATAATATGGATTTATAGAATCTTAGGGTTGAAAGGACTCTTGAAAGGCAAAATTCCACCCAATACAGGTGCCCTCATTCCGTCACATATTTATTTTGCTAATTATCGGGCACTCCTTAAGGGCAAAAACTGTGTCTTATTTTAAGTCTGGATCTTGCCATTGATATAGTGCCTGCACTGAGGCAATGCTTATTTGGAATGGAATTCATTTATTCCTCTATTAGGCATATATTGAGTATCTAATAAATCCCAACACTTGGATAAGCTATGGAGTTCTAAAGATAAATAGTACAGAGTTTCTGCTCTTTAGGAGCTCACTATATTGCACTGTTGTGCAAACTAAATATTTTATGGTAGGAACTAGATGAGATTGATCAACAGAGTGTAGTAGGTGCAGTGCTCTCTTTAAACTTTTGGAAGGGAGAATTATGCCCTGGGTCTCACAATTGCTCTCCAACAGTCTGACTTTTACCCTAGCAATGACCAGCTCTATAGTATAGTAGTGGGTAATATCTAAGTGTGGCCTGGCATGTAATAGGGAAACTGCCAGGCCTTTTAACATTCCTTTGTCTTTTGGAGACTTTAGATGTCCGTCTTACAGTGATAACAAGGGTCAAAATAGGGGCTAGACAAGGCTGTCTCATGAATGAATGATTCATTGATTTTTTTTTTTTTTTTTTTTTTTTGAGACCGAGTCTCACTCTGTTGCCCAGGCTGGAGTACAGTGGCATGATCTTGGTTCACTGCAACCTGTGCCTCCCAGATTCAAGCAGTTCTCCTGTCTCAGCCTCCCAAGTAGTTGGGACTACAGGTGCATGCCACTACACCTAGCAAATTTTTTGTATTTTTAGTAGAGACGGGGTTTCACCACGTTAGCCAGGATGATCTTGATCTCCTGACCTCGTGATCTGATCGCCTTGGCCTCCCAAAGTGCTGGGATTATAGGCATGAGCCACCGCGCACTGCCGATTTGTTGACATTTTAATTCATTGAAAGCCTGAAACAGTGAGCCTCAGAGAACCCTCCCTCACTCCACCTAAGTGGTCCTCCAGGAAGTGCCTGAACACCAGGAAGCTCACTCCTGGGTAACACAGCCCTTTACATTGTCAAAAGATTCTTATGTTGAATCTTATCTACCTCCTTGTAATTACCAATCATTAGTGCCAATTCTGCCATCTGGAACAAGATATAAAATTAAGCACTCTACCATGTGACAGGCATTTGAACAAAAGAGAATTCCTAAAATAATTATGATACCACATCATCTCATATTTTGGTTAAATATTTCCAGTTCCTTCAAGCATCCCTCTTATCACAATTCCTTAGACTTCTTTCTTTTAGGTGCTCCAATTTGTCAGTGATCCTCTTAAAATATGGAACTTGGGACTGGACACGAGCTCCACATCACATTAAAATAAGCTTCCCAGGAGGCCTAAGTTACATCATGTAGAACAGAAAATAGATTGCAGAAACTGAGCATGGAATTACTTTGCTAACTGTAAAGCCCTTTTACAGATGTACAGTGTACCTAACACTTTATAGATTTTCTTGTTTTTTTTTTTTTTTTTTGAGATGGATTCTCGCTCTGTCGCCCAGGCTGGAGTGCAGTGGCGCAATCTCGGCTCACTGCAACCTCTGCCTCCCTGGTTCAAGCAATTCTCCTGCCTCAGCCTCCACCCCAAGTAGCTGGGACTATAGGCGCGCACCACCATGCCAAGCTAACTTTTGTATTTTTAGTAGAGACGAGATTTTACCATGTTGGCCAGGATGGTCTCAATCTCCTGATCTCGTGATTCACGCACCTCGGCCTCCCAAAAGGCTGGGATTACAGGCGTGAGGCACCGTGCCCAGCCTCTCTTGTTTTTTTTAAAATTACATACATCAGAAAGGTTAAATGGCTTTGTTCAGAGCCAATGGCTCAGCAGTACCTATAAGAATAAAAGGCAACCTTAGTTGTTTCTTAATTAAGACTGTTGTGGCATAAGGAGTACTTGGAAATTAATTTGGCAGCCTAAATTAACATGCATGACTGTAACAATTATCTCCAATTTACTTTTTTGAGAAACTAAGCAAGTATTGATTCATTTCTGCAGACTCCTATGAGTAATCACATTCAAAGTAAACAACATAAATTATTAAGAACCTCCTTTTGCTTGGCAACTAACTTCATGCTGAAAGAGCAAATGTCAAAATATATTAGAAGAAATGGTCTGAATCCATTTTTTTGTTAACTAAGAAAATCTCACCAAAACTAACTTGTAAGTGCATGTGTTAGTTTCCATATTACTTTTCAGAAAATCACAGTTTTGTGTTATAAGGAAACCTAAGAATCATCCAACCTGATCCAAACAGAAATATGTAGCAGTAGTAAAGATTTTATGATTGTGAAATCTGGATATTTAACAACCTAATTGATTTTTGTATCAACCAGCAATTATTTTTTAAGCTGGAGTAATTAAATCTCTTAATACTCAGACATCACTCAATATAATTGTGATTAAGTTGTATTTAAGGACCAACTCTAATTGACTGTAACTAAGCAGAGGATGAGAGGACACAATAGGTAATGGTTCATTCTTTCCGTAGGTAATATGCTAGTAGTATATGCAGTTTAGTGTTAAATCTGTTGACCACTAACAACATGTTAAAAAGGCTTGTTGATGAGAAGAAATGGTGGCAGTGTTTGGTGATAAGTCAGAGTTTTAAGTTCTTTTTCTTTGTACTTTTTCATATCACCTATTTTTTAATTGAACCTATATTATTTGTAATTTGAAAAATTATATGCATTAATACTTTACAGAAATATATTTTCTGTTTCCGACTCTGCAATAAAGAGAAAACTAAGAGGTCACAAAATGGCTTTCTGTTAAAAATCTAAGTAGATTATAGTTTATTTAATACTACTTTCTTTCTTGTGTATTCAACCTCTGTTCTACCTCTGGCCTGGGGTACCAGGTGCCAGTGCCTATCGTGCAACTAGAGCCTTTGCTTTGCCTTTTCCTACCCACATCCACATCCCTTGCATTGTTCATCTCTCCTTACACATCACAGAGCTGATGAAGGGGCAGCAGGCTGCACACATGCCTGGTGGCAGATATGCAGCTTTCTGTTCCATGGCGGTAAGAGAGTAGCTGTAGCGGTAGAATTTTGGCTGATTTTACTATTGTTTCTTTTTCACATCTGTATATTCTAGTATTTCTGTATGGGAATATTTAAAAATCAGTAAAAATTCTATAAAATATGTTTGTAAGTAGCAGTAGTTTATATTACTTATAAATGACTTGTAAAATAGGTTCAATTTTATTTTCTGCAATATAAGAGGATGTAAAAATTTTAGAAGAGATTGAGATTAGTGATTTGCCTGTGACTACATAGCAAGAAAACAGGGACTCTAAAATAATTATCTTTTTTGAAGTGTTCATTAAATTTTTTTTTTTTTTGTATTAAAAAGCTGAGGCAAGTTAGTAAGAAATAAAAAGAGAAAGCCTGGAACCATTTAGCATTTAAGAATAAAATGAATTATATGTTGGCTTTTCTTTTCTTTATTTTCCTCAATAGCCAACATTTGCTCATTTTTCTCTACTTTAAGAAACAACCAATGTAAAATTGCTTCTGAAGACCTGAATTTGGAACAGGAAGTTTTGAGGGATTAAAAACTTGTTTTGCAAATGTATGGTATAAATGGAATAAAGCTGATATTGATAAAGCTCAGGATAAGAAAATCAGAAGAATAAGAATGACTTAAAATAAATCACTTGTCCTGTGGAATACTGCATTTTCATTTTTGAGTCAATCTGAATTTTTTAAAAACAGCTAAGTTGAGCCTATTTGCATGTGCTAATTTGATGGATATTTGATTTTTTTATCTGCAGATAATTTATAACACCATATTTACTGGGTATATCTTTCATTCAGAAGTGTTACTGAAACACCAGGGGTTTGGTCTAGGTCCTGCTGCTTACTGCACAGAAAGCTAGTGACTGAGATGAGTACTGCCAGGAAAGAAGGATTTAATGGGGTGCTGCAGCTAAGGAGCTGGTAGATCAATCTCAAATCCATCTCTTTAATTAAAAATAGGAGTTTATATAGCAGGGAAGAATTGTAACTACATGCAGGAGGACAGGAATTAGGGAGGGGTAAGGAAGAGGAGTTGGTCAACAGGAAGCAGGTGGTCCCTTAGGCAGTCATGATGAGTGAGGGGTCTGAGGGCTCATTGTTCAGATAAGATGATCCAGTAAGTGTGTCAGTTTCTTGATACTATCTAGGAGGGCTGTGGTTAGTTTCCAGAGAAAGGAACTCAGATAAGACAAATGTAACTTTCTCAAGTTTTGAGACTGAGAGGGTTGAATTCTGTGTTTATTCAAAAGAAACCATAAACGTCAGTTCTATGGGACAATTGGGTTGGCTTCGGCCGTCTATTTTCTTTGCTTTTTAAATTAAATGTTTTATTTTGGAATACTTTTTGTGTTTAGAAAGATTTGTATTTTTAAAAAGTATTACCTTATTTTAATACCTTCATTTAATGTTCTTAGTCTCTAGTTCAATTTTAACAACTCTGTCACCCTTAAATGATTTCCTTTTATTTCTGCAAATAGAATATGCAGTCAATGAACATATTCTATTTTCACTCAGTTTTATTTCTTTTTGTGTTATTTTGATTTTGATAGAGCATATAATATTTACATACTAATTTTTCTCTCTCACTCTCACCTGTGTTATAGTCATAGATCTATAATTAAGTATATTTAATCATTATTACTAGTTATTTCATTGGTTTCCCTAATGATCTCTTTGTTAAATTAAATTCATCCTTTAGTAGATTACCAGGAAAGACTCCTGTTGTCTTTAATATCTAAAAAACAGTATGCCTAGATATAAGATGTTTACCTTACATTTCTACCTTTAAGTTAATGAATAGTGCTGTTGCACTGTTTACTTGCTTTGAGTGTTGCTAACAAGAAGTGTGATGCCAACCTGATTTTCTTTCCTTTGTAAATGACTTTTTGATTTTGCTTGGAAACTCAGAAGGATCTTTTCTTTTCTTTTAAATTTCAGTAATTTTACTAGAATGTGTCTCACAGTTGACCTTTCTGGATTGATTTTTTTTTCTTTAGATAAAAGATAAATCCATTCAATGTATAGATCTATGCCTCCCTCTATTTCAGGTAACTTTTATTGAATTATAGTTTTAAATATCAGTTTCCACCCATTGGAAACTGGGTTGCTAAAGGACAGGGTAAGGAGGAACTTTCAGTCTACTTTTTGTGTTTTGTGCTATATGTGACTTATTCAAAAATTAGTGAAAAAGATGAAACCCTCATTTAATACCCTGAATATGCTTTACTTTCTTTTTTCTTTTCTTTTCTTCCCTCCCTCCCTCCCTCCCTCCTTCTTCTTTCCTTCCTTCCTTCCCTCCCTCCCTTTCCTTCCTTCCTCCCTTTCCTTCCTTCCTCCCTTCCTTCCTTCCCTCCCTCCCTCCCTCCCTCACTCTCTCACTCTGTTGCTCAGGCTGCAGTGCAGTGTCATGATTTCGGCTTACTGCAAGCCTGCCTCCTGAATTCAAGCAGTTTTCCTGTCTCAGCCTCCCAAGTAGTAGGGATTACAGGCACCTGCCACCACGCCTGGCTAATTTTTGTATTTCTAGTAGAGATGAGGTTTCACAATGTTGGCCAAGCTGGTCTCGAACTCCTGACCTCGGATGATCCACTGGCCTCAGCCTCCCAGAGTGCTCAGATTACAGGCGTGAGGCACCATGCCTGGCCACTTTGCTATGTTTGTCACTTGTTAATAGAAATATATTGAAATACTAAAAATACCTGGATGTGCTATATGAAGCAATTTAATGAAAGTAGGTGTTAAGGTCACTTTTAAAGCTGTTACTCAATGCTGTGCTTCTGAATATTCAGAAAATAAATTGGTTTATTGGTTTAGTGTCAAAAAAAAGTTCTGCTTCTGATAAGCTGGTTTGCTTTCAACATGTATATACTAAACTATGGTATCATCATGTTTCACTCCTTTCTTTGGCAATTAAAAGCTGTAGTACTAAGCTAGTCTGAACTATTCTTGTATTATTAAGAGTAACACTAAATCTTTGTGTTCCTTTTTTTTAACTTTTAAGTTCAGGTATATATGTGCAGGATGTGCAGGTTTGTTACCTAGGTAAATGTGTGTTGTGGGGGTTTGTTGTACACATTATTTCATCACATATGTATTTAGCCTAGTATCCATTAGTTATTTTTTTCTGATCTTCTTCCTCTTCCTGCTCCAAACCTCCACCTTCCAATAGGCCTCACTGTGTGTGGTTTCTCTCTATGTGTCCATGTGTTCTCATCATTTAGCTCCCACTTATAAGTGAGAACATGCAGTATTCGGCTTTCTGTTCCTGTATTAGGACATGATCTTGTTCTTTTTTTATAGCTGCATAGTAGTCCATGGAGTATGTGTACCACATTTTCTTTATCCAGTCTATCATTGATGGGCATTTAGGTTGATTCCATGTCTTTGCTATTGTGAATAGTGCTGCAGTGAACATTAGTGTACATGTGTCTTTATAGTGGAATGATTTATATTCCTTTGGATATATACCCAGTAATGGGATTGCTGGGTCAAATAGTATTTCTGTCTTTAGGTCTTTGAGGAATTGCTACACTATCTTCCACAGCGGTTGAACTAATTCACACTCCCACCAACAGTATAAAAGCATTCCTTTTTCTCCACAACCTCGCCAGCATCTGCTATCATAT
Organism: Cacajao melanocephalus; assembly: GCA_963573385.1. Lineage (NCBI taxonomy): Eukaryota > Metazoa > Chordata > Mammalia > Primates > Pitheciidae > Cacajao > Cacajao melanocephalus. Next base: position 112,818 of record CAUYLG010003124.1, on the reverse strand, counting down.
TTTTTTACTTTTTAGTACTAGCCATTCTGACTGGCATGAGATGGTATCTCATTGTGGTTTTGATTTTTCATTTCTCTAATGATCAGTGATGTTGAGCTTTTTTTCATGATTGTTGGCTCCATGAATGTCTTCTTTTGAGAAGTGTCTGTGCATGTCCTTTATCTACTCTTTAATGGTGTTTTTGTTTTTTTCTTGTGAATTTGTTTAAGTTCCTTATAGATGCTGGATATTAGACCTATTTTGGATGCATAGTTTGCAAAAAATGTAGGTTTTCTGTTTATTCTGTTGATAGTTTCTTTTGCTGCGTAGAAGCTATTTAGTTTAATTAGATCTCATTTGTCAATTTTTGCTTTTGTTGCAATTGCTTTTGGTGACTTTGTCATGAAATCTTTGCCTGTATCCATGTCCTGAACGGTATTGCCTAGGTTGTCTTCCAGGCTTTTTATAGTTTTAGGTTTCACATTTAAGTCTCTAACCCATTTTGAGTTGATATTAAAAAAATTTTTTTTGAGATGGAGTCTCACTCTGTCACTCAGGCTTAAGTGCAGTGGCTTGATCTTGGCTCACTGCAACCTCCGTCTCCTGGGTACAAGTGATTCTCCTGCCCGAGCCTCTTGAGTAGCTGGGATTACAGGCACATGCCACCACACCTGGCTAAATTTTGTATTTTTATACGTATTGTATTTTTATATGTATGTTTGTATTTAATTTTGTATTTTTATATATATTTACATGGGGTTTCACCATGTTGGCCAGGCTGGTCTTGAACTCCTGACCTCATGATCCACTTGCCTCAGCCTTCCAAAATGCTGGGATTACAGGTGTGAGCCACTGCGCCCAACCACGAGTTGATTTGTGTATATGGTATAAGGAAAGGGTCCAGTTTTAATGTTCTGCATATGACTAGCGAGTTTTCCCAGCACCATTTACTGAGTAGGGAATACTTTCTCCATTGCTTGTTTTTTGTCAGGTTTGTTGAAGATCAGATGGTCGTAGGTGGGTGGTCTTATTTCTGCATTCTCTATTCTGTTCCATTGGTCTATGTTTCTGTTCTTGTACCAGTACCATGCTGTTTTGATACTATAGCCCTGTAGCGTAGTGTGAAGTCTGGCAGCGTGATGCCTTCAGCAGTGTTCTTTTTGCTTAGGATTGCCTTGGCTATATGGGCTCTTTTTTGGTTGCATATGAATTTTAAAATAGTTTTCTCTAGTTCAGAATTTAAAATAACTAGAGTTAAATGTGTGATCTGTCCAAAGTTAGTAAATAAGACTTCAGGACATGCATTAAAGTTATTTTTATCATTATGATTATTTTTGAGACAGAACCTCACTCTGTTGTCCAGCCTCGTGTGCAGTGCCACATCTTGGCTTACCACAACCTCTGACTCTCAGGCTCAAGCAATACTCCTGCTTCAGCCTCCTGAGTAGCTGGGATTACAGGCGTGTGCCACTGCCACCTGGCTAATGTTTGTATTTTTAGTACAGACAGGGTTTCACCATGTGGGCCAAGATAGTCTTGAACTCCTGAGTTCAAATGATCACCCGCCTCGGCCTCCCAAAGTGCTGGGATTACAGGCGTGAGCCATTGTGGCCATCCTAAAAAACTATTAACTTCATTCTTCTCTCCGTTTTCATATCCCATTCTTGTTTTAAGTGCTTACTACAGTAGTACATATGACTCCCAGAAAACCTTAAAAAATGTAAGCCAGCTAGATTTGAGTTTTATTTTTTGATGTAGTTGATAGAGCCTTGTAAGTTTATTTTGGTCATTTAAAAATACATGGTATAGATAGAATTATTGAGTCGTATATTCATTTTTTATGTGAATTTGTTGAAGTAACTGGTTATAGATATCCACTTGAACCTTAAGTGTACTACATTGCTTTGTAGTGTGACTTTTTGTATGGCAAACATCTCCCTGAGAATGGCAAGAAGTGTTGAGATTGTGTAACTTTCTAATATGTAAGATTTGAATTTTTATTCTATAACTAAAAAAACCATCAATCAATGGGGAAGAGGTTCAGAAATATTACAGATTTTAGCACAACTTCTTTTCCATGTCAGAAACACTGGTAGAGATTTTCCCAGCTTCTACTGCATGTTCTCTCTAGGCCTATTTCTTCAAAACGAAGGCATTGGTATGATACAAAAGGCTGAAAAATATTGACTATGACCTGGGTTTGAATTCTGATTTTGTCACTTACTAGCTTTGTGAGATTGAAACTCTAATTTCTTTAAGTTCTAATCTTTTCACATAAATGAACATCTACCTTATTTGGTGGTTTTGAAAATTGATAATATATGGAATGTGATATACACACAGCTTAAATATCTGTCGGCTTGCCTATCTTCTCTGCTCTCTGTGCTTTGAGACAAATTTCAAAGGAGCTGCCTCAGCAAACATGAATTCCTGTGTTATTGCTTTCAAGGATAATGTGATATTATTTAGTAGACCTGAAATGGAAAAGCAGCCTTGTGGATAGCTCCCAATTCAGAAAGTTCCTTGTATTTATTGGTTTATTCTTCCAAGCCAGAAGTAAAGTTTGCAGAGGAGACCGTGTAACACCAAGCAGTGGCACTTGTGATATTCACATTATTTTCCTTTTCCTGTATCTTATCAGTAAAAGTCAACCAATCAGTTACAGCCTCATGCTATGGACGCTGACTTCCATGGAAGTCAGCGTCCATAGCATGGATTTCTCAGTGTGAGTCTGCACTTAAGAAAGTGCACTCCATTCAGCTTTACTGAAATGAACACATTTCTAAGACTGACAGGCATGGATCAATGCCACTTCTATAACCAATGAAAAATGCTTTCTTATGTCCAACACAAAACATCTTTTTAAAACTGTTATTACCACAGCCTTGCCTCTGTCCAGCACATCTACTAGCAAACTCTTGTAAAAAAAAAAAAAAAAAATCTATATAGTATTGTGATATTGTGAAATACGTATTTGGTCTTTTTCCCATTTTCTGGCATTCAACTTTTCAAATCTTTAAAAATGCCTGAGTGATGTCTTTTTGTATGCTAATGAGTTGACTTAGGGCTGGCAGCCTCTAGGTAGCTTCAGGATGGGGGCTGGTCACCAGAAAACCAGGGCAAAATTAGAGGGTGGGGCTTTCAGTCCCACCTCCTAACCTCCAGGGAGGGGAGAGAGACTGAAGATTGAGCTGATCACCAATGGCCAATGGTTTAACAAATTCTGCCTATAAAATGAAGCTTCTATAAAACCCCAAAAGACAGGGTTCAGAGATTTGTGGATAGCTGAACACATGGAGGTTCCTGAGGATCGGCTGCCCAGGGAGGGCATGGAAGCTCTGTGTGCCCCTTTCCTCATACCTCACCGTGTGTATCTCTTCATCTGTACTCTTAGTAATGCCTTTTATGATAAACCAGTAAACATGTTTCCTTGAGTTTTGTGAGCTGCTCTAGCAAATTAATCAAACCTGAAGAGAAGGTCTTGAGAACCCCAACTTGAAGCTGATGAGTCAGAAGTTCTGGAGGCCGGGACTGGCAACTATTGGTGTTTGGGGGAGGGGGCAGTCTTAGGGACTGAACCCTTATCTGTGAGATGCGATGCTATCTCCAGTTACATAGTATCAGAATTAAATTGGAGGACACCCATTTATCCACTGCAGAACTGACTGCTTGCTTGATGATGGGGAGAACCCAGCTCCCTTCACAAAATTTGGTCACAGAAGTTGTCTATGTTGATTGTTGTTGAGTGAGAGAATATAAAAATCACTTTGCATGCTTTTGAATTGAATGCACATAGACCAATAACAAATGGTCTGCTTCATCAAGTCTTAGAGTTAGTGACAGAAATAGATAACAGGCATGATTGTAGCAAAATATAAGGAGTGCTATAATTTGGGTCTGAATAGTGTGCTAAGATAATAAAGAGGAAACATTTGCCATCTTTGTCTATGGCAGCTGGTTTGGGGGTGGGGCTTCACTGGTAAACAACATTTCCACTGCACTTTGAAAAATGTGTAGACATTGAAGCAACAGAGATTGTTGAAGATGATGAAATTGCATCTGCAAAGACCGAGAGCCATGAACAAGGCCTGGGATTTATGTAGTGAGTGGAAGGAAGTTTGGGATGATGGGCAAAAGAGAAATAAGACAGTGATAGGGGAGGTGAAGATGAGAGTTAATATACGTAATGTTGAAATCAGAGAAGGACATTTGAATAAATTAAGTGCCTAGAGTATTCATTTTGTTTTCTGGAAAGCGGTAAGTAGTTTTTTTCTCTTGGATATAAAAGTGAAAGCTTGCGCAGGAGTGTAAAGTTATAAAATGGTCACCTTGGTGAATAGGAAAGATAGCTGAATGAATACAGACATAAGGATTGCCAAGCTATACTGAGGACTAAGTTGAGGTTGGGAATAGTAAATATGTAGTAAGTCCAAGCAGTACAGTTATGCAATTTTTCTCAAGCAGTGTTTGGCAGCTTATGAATTTCTGTTGTGCAAGCAGATGGTTGGATTAATCATAGGTTAGGGACTGGTAACTCTGATGGGCTGAAAAGACAAGAGGTTTAGGCACTGGGGGATGTAGGCAAGAATTCGTTGCATTGGTAGTCCAGGTAAAGCAGGGAAGGAAGAAGTGGGGCTACTATTTTGGGAATTCAAAGTAATGCTATACATGAAACAGACTGAGTGAATTTTATAGTTGTGAACAAGATGTGTAAATGTATTTTTGATGGAAAATAGTGGAATAAGACAAATTAAATATATTCTGAGTATAACGGCAATGCCTGCATATTAGGCTGAGTGGAACCATGGACTCTGTAACTAGCTCTCCTTAGCTCAAGGTTTATGCCTGCAATTCAGATAAACGTGCTTATCAAAATGGCAAAGATAAAAGAATAAATGTTTAAAATCATAATGTATACTAGACCAAATAAAGCAAACCTGCTCTTTATTAGTCTCCTTTTTCATAGTAAATGACACTATATTTTCTAGGTGCTTAATCCCAAAAGATAGGGTCTTTCTTCTCATTTTCACACTGCACATTTAACTATGGACAGGTTTTGTTGGCTGTACCTTGAAAATATAGCACATGTTTTCCATACGTTATCACTTTTTTTTTTAATTGAGACAGAGTCTCACTCTGTCGCCCAGGCTGGAGTGCAGTGGTGCCATCACTGCAACCTCCACCTCCCGGGTTCAAGCGATTCTCCTGCCTTAGCCCCCTAAATAGCTGTGATATATTACCATGCTCGGCTAATTTCTTGTATTTTTAGTAGAGATGGGGTTTCACCGTGTTAGCCAGGATGGTCTTGATTTCCTGGCCTCATGATCCACCCACCTTGGCCTCCCAAAGTGCTGGGATTACAGACATGAGCCACTGCACCTGGCCACCTTATCACTTTTATGCTATAACCTTAGTTCAAGCCCCTATCATCTGTCATCTAGGTCATTGCAGTAGGCTCCTATGTGCTCTCTACTTCTACAAGCTATTCTCCACTGAGGAGTCAGAGCTTTCCTCAGTGTGAATCGAGTCATGCCATTCCTCTGCTCAAAAGTCTTACTGCATTCTGAGAAAGAGTCCCACACCATTACTATGGTCTGTAGCATCTGTCACCATCTGGTTCTTCATTACATTTCTACCTCATCCCATGCTACCTTCTACTTCACCCACTGGCCTCCTTGGTGTTTCATTAGATAATTTTTAATATTGTCTATATGTTGAGGTGATAAAGTTTTAGGTATAATGGGTTATACCAAACATATTAAAATCAACTTAACTTGTTTGTTTTCTTCTGCCTTGTTAATGTGGCTGCTAAAAAATTTAAAATTACATACTGGGTGCACATTTTATCTATTAGCAGCATCGGTTATTGGGTCTATGCTGTCTGTGTGTCTTCCCCCAATTATCTGGTGGTGGGCTGGGGGCTACTGTTGCACAACGGGGCCAGCAGTCAGGAAGGAGATTTGAATGCAGAGCACAGCAGAGTGAGCACAAGCCGAAACCCTCCAAGTCTGCATCACTGTATTTGCCTGTGAACGTCTTTAGAGAGTGATAACCGCTACTTCCTCTGAATCTCAAGTGAGTTCCTCTTTCAGCAGCTCTAACTTTAACCTTACAGGAAAGGGGAATATAGAAAACAAAGTTCCCACAAAGAATCAGTTCCAACTAGTCGATCGAACCACTCAGCACAGCTTCTAAAAGAGGACTCCCTGGACTGTTAGGGTTTTCAAAACAATGCCATTACAAAGATTTTCTCATGGAACTGAAGATAATTATTCTGGAGAGCAGAGGATTAAAAAGAGGCATGTCATTAAATATTAGAAACACTTCTGTGTCAAAGATAAAATTGATTTTACATGTATAAATTCTTCAGATTTTCTCTCCTAAACTCTATGGAAATGTATTAATATTTTTACTGATCCAAAATTTTTTTCCCACCTGTTCAAAACTTCAAGTCTTGGTTAGGATGGATGAGTGGAAGTTACAGGGTCTCCAGTTTCAATGCCATATAAGAGAGAACATTCTGACATCTAGAATTGTGACACAAGAACAGACTCTCTCCAAAGGTGGTGAGTTACATGTCAGCTGGAGGTATTCAAGCAGCAATTGGATGACCATTTATCAATTGTACTGAAGAAGGGATTCTAGAACCTCTCCAAAGGTTGGATTGGATGACCTCTGAACTCTGAACTAAATCTAAAATTTTGTGAGACCCTAAATTTTATTCACCAGTACACAGTAATTTCTAACTACCACTTAATTAAGCCTTGGCTTTTCATTCTAGACATAGGAAACTCTTCATTTTCTTTCGTCTAGAAAGATGACTAAGACTTAAAAGCTTCATTCTTTGATCTTTTCATAGCCTTGGCCTCCTGGCAAAATGTTTGTAGTTTTCTCATTGAAAGTGCTTCTTGATCTTTTTTCAGCTTTCTTCATTAAGACATCTGATAAAGATGACTTCTTTATTGTTGCTTCATTAATGTAAATTAACATAAAATATATTGTTCTTCCTTTAAGGGTAATATGTGCTCATTAAATATGAGGTGTTTATATATACCTCATATTAATAAAAAAGACACCATCATGGGGTCTTTTGTTTTTTTTCCTCACACAGTACAAATTTAACTATGGACAGACTTCGTTGGCTCTACCTTAAACATATATCACACATTTTCCATATCTTATCACTTTTATACTGTAACCCTAGTCCAGGCCCCATCATCTGTCGTCTAGGTCACTGTAGTAGTCTCCTACCTGCTCTCCACCTCTATAGGCTAGTCTCCACTGAGGAGTCAGAGCTTTCCTTAGCGTGAATCAGGTCATGCTCAAAAGTCTTATTGCATTCCGAGAGAAAGAATATCTTATATTTAATGAGCACACATTACCCTTCAAGGAAGAAAAATAAGGAAATATAAAAAAGAAATACCCTAAAGCCAACAATCTAGAAATAAACACTCCTAAAATGTTAGTATAATTACTTCCAGTTTGATAAGTAGTCTGATATGTATTTTACATAATTGAAATCATCCCATGTATACATCTATATAACCGGCTTTACTTAACGTTAGGTTGTGAGTTTTTCATTATGTAAATAATTCATCTTTACAGACCCAACTATTATTAATAGCTGTATAATATTCCATTATGTTGATATCCCAAAGTTTATTTAAATTTTTCACTATCCTTGGATATTTAGATTGTCTCTAATATGTAATTTTTACTATTTATTTTTAAATTTCTAATCTCTTACCCCTGGCTGAAATTTTTATTGTTTAGATGCATAAATATAGGTATATTTTTACTTCATTCCCTAGTAGTCATCACTGGTACCTGCTCAGTTCCTCGAAATTACTACTACTTGTCCTCTGGACTCTTCATTTATAATGTGTATTCCTTTCTAATTCCTCTGCAGCATGGCATAACATGATTTAATTTTTTAAAATCTTAGATAATTTTAGTTTTTAAATGTCTTTTTTTTCTTTAAATAAATAACATTAAGCTTCCTTAGAAGTATTGGTCAGAATAAGTGACACAACAATCAGATATTCTGTTTCAAGACCCTGTCATGTCCTTTGTTAGGATAATGTTTTCTAAAGTGTGCCTTAGAAAAAATTGATTTTAGGTCAAGGGCCTTAGGAGATATTAGTATCTAATAGGTGAATTTCTTAGATAGTATTGAATAAAAAAGGAAAGTCACTCTTTTGGCTAAAAAGTCAGAAGTTTAAGAATTACTCTACCTGGTACTTTTCCCATTTATGAATGTGGCTTGAGTGAGGAAGTGTTTCTTATTTTTGATGTCAAGAAGAGCATATAAAGAGAAATAAGAAACTGAAAGGTTGGAATCATAATACCCAAAGTTCTTGGTATATCCAGGGACAACTGTTATTACCAGACTCTGAACTTCTGGGTTAAGATATGTAAACTTCTCTTCCTTAATACCTAATAAATTAGAAAAATTAATCAGTCAATCCTAAGCAAATATTTCCTGCATGTGGAGGAGCCATTCCTGGGTTGGGGCTAATCCCAGCGGAGACTGACAGTTTAAAGATTTGAGGTCCCTGGAGCTCCAGGTGACTGGCTTAGAAAAGTGGAGAAGGTTAGTTGGCTGATACTAAAAAGACCTGAGGCTCAACTATATGCATCTAATTGGCCCATAAATCTTAACATCAAGACAAAGCTTTTGTTCCTTTATAAACTCAAACCATCTCTCTCAGAGCTGAATGTATCCTTTTATGAATTATTTGATCTAATTTCCCCAGCATAAGCTTGTAATGTGATATTTAGTAGCACCGACTTTGGAGTTAGACTCCCTGGGCTTAAATTTCGGCAGTACCACTTTCTAGGTGTGTAAGATTACACAATTTATTTGCCATTTCTGTTTCTTACATGCCTCCTTTGTAGACTAAGGAAAATAATACCCATGTGATGACTGCTCTACTAAAGGTACTCACGACAAGCTATGCATGTACAAAATGCAAGGTTCCTAACTCAACTGGAGTTAAAGGAGCCCTAAAAAAAAACTGATGCTCAACTTACTAATATTGTCTATTGAATTAATATTAAGTTTAAAGTACTTAGCACATTGCAAATTTAGTGTTAAATATTACTTTTATTCCTGTTAATATTACTATTTCCCCAGTGCTAGGAAGGACTAGAGATGGGGAGAGATCTTTCATGGCTGATTTGTGCAGGACCTGCACCATTTTATTGCCAAGTCTGGATTCCAGAGCCCCATATGACCATGTCCACAGTACTGACACAATATTATGCATAAAATAAAAATAAAGTACACATGTTGTTTAAATTTATTATGGCCCAAAGCAGTAAATACCAAGTACATTACATATGTTTGGAACACTAAGAACCTAGCTACACACCCACCCACCCACCTACCCACAAACACTTTGGACTTTATCAAGATCTGGAGATATACTTTCCTATAGGGCTTACATTAATTAATTACATTTTCATAGACATCTTGCCATGAGAAAATAAAAATTGTCAACAGACTTGCCTTATCAAAACTCATTAATTTTTGCAGACACATATTTTCACAGTTGATGAAAGTATTTGACTGAATATCTTGACTTTTTTGACTTATATGAAAGAGCTTCTTAAATGTTTAGGTATTAAAAACATGTAATTCTTATAGTTTATTGACTATTTTTCTTGTGCAGCTTTGAAGTGATACACTGAGGAATTGACAAAACTTGTCTTCAACTTCAAATCTCATGACCTGAATTCCAACGTTCTCTCCTTAAAGTCGTCTGAGTGTTGTGTGGAGAAATTAATATGCCAGAAAATACTTGTATTCCAGCATAACACCTGTTGTACTAGATGTGTGCATGACAGATTATTAAATTGTAGAATCAAGGACTTGTTCCTATGTTGGGGTGTGGGAGTAAATGCAGTGGATCCTGTTTTGCTCACGGAAGAGTTGATGCTAACATTGTCTTTAGTGATTAGGGGGAATCTGATGGGTAGATATTGGCAGGTGGGATGAGAGTGGGATGGTCAGAAGAACATTTTAGGCAAAGGAATAGAATGTTTCCAAGCTTGAAAGCATGAAAAAACAAGGCATATTGAAGTTCAGACCAGAAAACATTTTATATGTGGAAGGAACTTTTTGGTGATTAAATTTCAAAGGATGACATCACTGTGACCAGACCATCATAGACCCCACACAGCATGTTAAGGAGTTTGATTTTTGTCCTGTAGAGAAAAGTGAAAGAGTTTTAAGAAAAAAAGAATAATTAGCTTGTGCTGTAGAAAGATTATTCTGCCTGCAGTGAATGAATGTTGGAAGGCAGTCCTGAAGTCTAGCCCATACATCAGGAGCTATTCAAATAATTTGGGAAAGTGATGATGGGTGTGTGATTTAGGGCAGGAGTCATGAGGCTGGAGAGGAGAAACAAATTTGGCAGGGCCTTGGGATCTAACACTCATGGTACTTCAAAACCAGTGATCGAGCTGTGAGGTAGAGGCCCACAGGCCTACTTCACACTCAGGTCCATGTCTTGGAGAATGAATAGATTTTGAAGTAATTTGCTGAGTTTGAAAGTAAAACATATTTGGTTCAAGATGTGTATCCAGGCAGAACACTTAAGTTAGCTGTTAGATACTTTAATCAGAAACTTGGGAGAAAAGTCTGGGTATGAAAAAGTGATTCGGAAGGCTCCGTGGAGGATATAGAGTTTTAGGTTGTCGTTAAAATCATTAGAATGGATAGGTCGTTAAGGGGGGCAGGGTGTAAAAGCAAGAAGATAGTTCATGATGATGAACTTTGGAAAATACTAATACTTAATGATGTGGAAGAGGAAGAATATACAGGAATAGGATATTTTATATTACCAAACTAAATCATCATCAAGAAGCAACTTTATAATACCTCAGGCTGAAAGTTTACATAATTTGATGCTGAATATAAATGAAGTACTATAATAATCTGTGTGAAGTCTTAATGACATTCTGGATACATATTATGAAATACCAATTATTTAAAGCAGCTTTTGAAAAGAGGCCTCTTTCTAGCTGTGCACAATACCACAATAAAATACATTTTAGCAATCATCTATAAAATAGTATCCCTAGTAATCATTAAGATGTCATCTTGATTATGCCAAAGCCAAAACCAATGTTAGGGCTAAATATAGTTTGTACTTCTGTTTCTTCTCATATTATGTAACTTATATTTTTGACAGCCATTTATCTTACATTGTAATAGTATAATGTACCATGACAATGTATGTGCCATGACAGTATTGCACTCAGTGAAAAAGCTGTTGCATCTATGGACTTGAAAACATAAATCATGAAAGCTTTGTTGCAAAAATTTATTATTTAATCAGTTTGGAAGTTGAATGATATTTTAATTGCCTCTTTGTTTACCATTCTGATCATGATTTATTCTTTGCTGCTATCCAGAGTCTGTGTTAACTAGTAAAAACAACACATTTGAGAGTTCACTCTTAAATCAGACTAAGATCAAATGATTTTTCAGACTGTTTATTTAAAAACAATTCTATAGGCCATGCTGACAATTTATAATTGCCTAGGCACATGTCAGTGTAAAATAATAGTGCTACATTTAAAACATGTTTAGAATGAATTTGCTCATTAAAAGGTCACAGAACCTCATCAAGCTTCTCATAAAACTGTATGACTTAAAATTTAAACTAGCAGTTTCATGGTCTGAAATTGTGCATCTTTTTTGACATGTTTCTCAAAAAGATAAAAAGAAAATTTGCAGAAAATTTCATTTGGGTAGGATATCAATAAATAAGATTCAATCAAAGGTATTTGAAATTTCTTCAAGTCAAGATAAAATTGAAGATAAGACTGCTTCAAAAGCTATTTTAAGTAAAAGATATTCTAGCACTTTATTCTAGCACTGGTAGTTGGTTAATTTAAACTGCCTAAATGATGATCAAGAAAGAGAGAGAGAGAGAGAAAAAAAAAAGATGCTTCATACAGATCTAGAAAGCAATACTTTAAACTCATTAAAAGTTGCTTATAAATCTTTATAGATTTTTCAAGCTTTAACAAAATTCCAAGGCATTACTCGAATAGGCCAGATGATTGAAAAGGTTATTTAGATAGAACTATCTCATGACTTACAACATAACACACATGATATGTATTATTTTTATTCTGTTAGAAAGTCAAGACATAAAATGATTGGCAGGAGTTCCTTATCAGAACAGAATCTCTTAGAATTAGAAATGAATGCCTTTTTCCACACATGAACTCTTCGGATGCATAAAAGTATCCATGGAAACCCTTACCTGTTAGTTCTAATATGCATGTACAAGGTTATTTTCTTTTTCATTTTATTTCAACAAATACGTGAATGGAATAGAAAGCACTGAACTACTAGAAACTTCCAAAGCCTTACATAACAGCTTTTGACAAAAAGCTCATTATATTTTTATAGTTTCTATTTGGCACAAGACCAATTGACTTTACAGAATATGTTCATCAACAGATGTAACAAGGATTATTAAATGTCCTATTATGCTTATGGAAACAAATTTATGATTTTATTATTCAGCTTAGGAGCCACAGTTGATGCACACCCAGTTTAAATGATATTTTTATTATTTTTCAGCCAAAATATATGTAGTGAAAAAAAGTACCCCCTGAAGCTTCCTAAAAGCTAGCTTGCATCTGGATAAGGTGTGGAATTGAAGGCAGAAGCTAGAGAGAGTTAATGATTGCAGAAAAGCCAAGACTATGATATTTATTCAAAAAATTTTTAATTGGAAAGTTCTTGGAATTAAAAACTATGGAAACAAATGAAGTGCACCAGATGAGAACAAGAAAAGGATATTTATTCAGAGCTTGCATAGCAAGGAAGTCAACAACCATTATGTGTGTTTGCAGATACTCAAAGGCAGGCAGAGGAGTAGGAAAGTTTTAGAGTGGGGGAAAAAGGGACGGCTTCAGGTCTGCTTGATTGAAGGCTGTTGGTCTTGGGAAGTTGGAGGCCAGATAACTGGAAGCAAAGCATCCTGTGAGGGTGGTCAGGCAGCATATTTGCCTTTCTCCAGTTGGTCCAAAGTTGGAAGTGGGGGAAGGGGACTAAAAATTGTGAAAGTTGTCTGTTATTGATCAGGTTCTGACCATTTTGGACTGATTGCCACAGAAGCTGTGGTCTTGGTCTGATTATTGCAATTTGTGGGTTAGAATTCTATTTTTATATATGGTCTGACTGTATGTTCAGTCTCTCAGAACTAAAGGCTAGTGATGTCATAAATTAACTAAAAATGCTGAGCTCTGAAGCAGACATATAAAGAAAAGTAAAGAGAAGGTGGACTAGGTATTTAAAAATGAGTAATAAGAGAATGGCAGCAGCAAGAGAAAATTTTAAAAAATGAAAATAAATGTGTGAACCACAGTTTGCGAGTAAGAGTGAAGATGGGGCAGAAAAAACAGAAGCAAGCAGGTTAGCGGTCTTTTTCTATCTCTCTTCTGAAAGGTGAGATTATCAACAAATAAGATTCAATCAAAGATACTTGAAATTCCCATATGCAACACAGAATTTATCACAGCAGGCTAATACATTGTTCACAGAGTTTAAGAAATATTCAATTAAATGGAAATATCAAACACATAGGATAGTCAATTTAATGAAATATGAAAGCCCTTTGATATTTCAGTTGGTATCTCTTAATATTGTGAGCCAGTATTTGTGTAGCAGGCTCTTCTTTCAAAACTAGATTAAATTATATGTTTTTCAGGTTGGCCCTTGAGATCAAAATGTCTTTATTCGAGGGCATGCAGGCAAAAGAAAAAGCACATCTATCATGGAACATTCAATAGTCCTTTACTGTCTTATGCATCGGATCTTCTGTCCAAACTTCCCACGGATTGCTCCATTCCTGCAGATCTGGATCATTCTCTGTTCCCAATCCCATCTGTGTTCTGTTGGCAGCTGAGAGACTGCATGCTGTAATCTCTCTCTCTCTCTGATGTATGTCTTCTAAAAAACCAAAACATAAAGAGTAACATGGGTTTATTAATTTTACTTTTGCATATGAAAAGTTGCAATGTTACAGGTGATTCTGGAGTTGGAAATTAAACATGCACAAGGAGCCTCAAATCAAAGGCCAGGATGTGGTCCCTGGTTCTTAGCTCCAGTGTGACTCCAACAACCTCCAGTAGAGAAAAAGGCAGCATCTCACCATAATTATTCAGTTCTACTCTCCACCAAAGGAGAATAAAATAATTCTTTTCATTTTCTTTTTCATTTTAAAAGCATTTTTTCACTTTTTCTTTTTTGTCCTTTTGAGGTAATCCTGGATCTGCTTTATAAATATTATGAAACATATAGGCAGTAAAACAATGGAGAGGGGGAATTAGCAGTGAGATATGCTATTTGGTTAATTTTATAATGTAATATTTTTCCCCTTAATTTACTCAATATTGGTAACTACAACCTCTGACTCCCTGGTTGAAGTGATTCTCCTGCCTTAGCCTCCTGAGTAGTTGGTATTATAGGCATGCACCACCATGCCCAGTTAATTTTTGTATTTTTAGTAGAGATGGGATTTCACCATGTTGGCCAGGATGGTCTCAATCTCTTGACCTCATGATCTGCCTCCCTTGGCCTCCCAGAGTGCTGGGTTACAGGCATGAGCCACCACGTTTGGCCAGTAATGTTTTTAACTTACCTCATAAAATACGGTCTTGGATTTCAGGACAATCCTTGGTACAAGGGGACATTTTTCCATTTGTGTTCTTTTCCTTTGAGGGGTTCTCAACACTTGGAATGCATAGGCTCAGTCCTGGTGTGCACTTCCTACAGAAATCCTGATCAAGCCTGTGAGTGTGGGCAAATATTTATTCAGCCCAATAGGTAGACTTTGGCATTGACCTGACACTCAGAGTGCCCAAAGTAGTTGCTGTTCTACATGTTCACCAACCACTTGTCTTCATCCCAAACTTTACCTTATGATCAGATTTCTATTTTGTCATTTATGCTAAACCCCAACAATTTTGACTCAGCTTCTCTTTGTCATATACTTTATTGCAGGAGACAGGGGAAGACTGTTGTTCAGACCTCTAGGCACTGGGTCACATCATGTTCAGACAGAGCTCACTGAAACCATAATGCAGGCCCCTCCTTAAGAAATTGCTATGATCTACTTCTCTGAGCAACTTTGATCTCATGGCTTGTAAAGCCAAACTGAATTGAATGTGCGAGTGATTTTCAAACCAGTTATGGATATTACATAACAGCTTCTCATGCACATTGGAGTGTTGGGGGTGAGGTCCTCCAGCTTGGATTGCCTGTTTATTCTGGTCTCATTCATTCATTGATGATTACCATCTACGAATTAACTACTATAGAGAATTATCATAATATTTGTGTATATGGAGATACAAGGACCAAGGTAATGAGTTAGAATAGCCATGCACTCCATGCACATCATAGAGAAAAAGTCCGTAGAGATCATTCATCTCTTGGTCCGAACAGTGACTAGATATGGTAATCTTAGATAAGTGAGATCTTGGATTCCTTTCTTCAGCTATGAAATAGGAATAATAATTCTTATATAATAATGGTATTGTCAAGATTTACTGACACAATAAATGTAAGGTAAAGATATGTTATATGTAAAATACTGGCACAGAATAAGTAATTAGTACTGTTTGTCCTTTACCTCCTTTCGTAGGAAAGAATACCTCTTCAAATAAGTTTTTATTACTAAATGCACATTCTTTTTAAGATTCTATAACTACTTTGTACATGTATAGATAATTCTTGTTATTTGTGGTAGTTGTGGTCTATAAAGTTACCATGAACATGGAATTAGCAAATAATGAACCATTGCTTCTAGGGAAAACAGAATTAGGTTTCTGTAAGCTTCTCATCACATTTTAATCAACTGATCAGTACATACCCTTTTTATGTGTGTTTTTATTTAAAGACATTCGATTTAATATACATGGTTGTTAACTAACATTGAACTCACCATTACTCATGCCTGCATGAAGCTTATCTAATATGTAGATTTTCTCTGTAAGGTACATCACAGCCTTCTTGTGCTTAGAAGTACTAGACAACATGTTAGTGGTATAATAAGGGGCCATTTCAAACAATAAAATCACCAACAGAAACCAAAAAATGCAAAACTGTGATACTAAAGAACACTTGTTTACAGTATGAGAGCTGAAACGAGAAGCAGAGAGTGGCCTTGTTTGATATCAGCTGGAATGTACATGTTGGGACCTACAAGTTTTATAGTACTCTGCACATTTCTACAAATGACTGAAAAAGCACCATCCATGCATATTGCTTTGGGGATATGAATAAATTTTAATGAGTAGACATATTTACAAATATGAAATTCACAAATAATGGAAATCTGTACTTTTAAAAACATGGATATGTGTTATAAGACAGGCAAGACTTCCTTTTAGTACTGAATGTATGTGAATATTGTCATCAGCCAAAGGCGTTTATTCCAAATGTTCAAACTTCCACGGTGGCATTCTTCTTTATGCTTTTTCCCTAGCTGGGCTCCGATTTTCAGTAGAGTTATGACTAGTGCCAGCCTCATGGGTCTGCAATTAGTAAAGTTGCACACACTGCATGCCCTTACTTAGTTTACTGTTCTGTTGCTATCTTGAAATTCTGAATATTTTTGAAAAGGGGCTCCACATTTTTATTTTGCAGTGGTAGTGCAAATTATTTAGTCTGTCCTGCCTATGACAGCCCATGAAAGCTATTCCTAATTTTTAATTTCCAACAGAGATCCAGTAGAACTATGTGAGCCTATGAAATTTACAGTATCAGGAAAATGAGGCTTTGAAATCAGGAGAGTGAGGAAATTCACAGATAAGAGGAAGATGGAGAAAGGAATTGTTTAAATCAGATATGAATTACTAAGCTTACTTCTAAGCTGCATATGTACGAAACTGATGGAAGTCAATATAGCAAATTCTTTGAGAAGTAATTTACAGCATAGACCACTGTCTAGGTTCCAGACTAGCTCCTGGGTGATATGTGTGAGAAACCAACTGGAATAGCACTGGAAACTAAATTGATATTAGACTTTGGAAACGAAATTGATATTGGAATGATGGCCAACACAAGACAGGTCAAGACTTGCAGCTTGAATCTAACCAAGTAATTACTTGCTAAGGCAAAAAAATTCAATATTCTCCAGAAGATTTTTAATAGTACCCAGAATTTCATAACACAATATTCAAAATATTGAGGACACAATAGAAAATTACCTAACATATTAAAAAAATTTAACAACCCTCAGAGAAATGTTCATGGTTCTATTGTGTGAATGATTTTACTTGACTCAGAACACACATAATTTAATATTTTAGGACTTTAATATTCTAAATTCTAAATCATTCAATAATGTTTATTGAATGCCTAGTTGGCCCAGAATTGCATATGGTTTGTTCAGATTTATCATCGTTTTCCTTGTAAGTTTTTACTTTTTCAAGTTGTTAGTCTTTTTGAAGGCTGGTGCATACTTTCTTAAGCTTCTGCCTTTGCCTCAGAGAACATCTGACACAGAATGGCAATTCTTAGTTTATGAAGCTTGTCAGTGTTCAGTATATAGAAGTCTGTTGTTAAATTCTTAGGAAGATACTGTACAAAAAGGAGGGCCTCGATCCTGACTGATCAAGTGTGCTGGTTGCTTACATCTTTTGGAGGAAGATTTCCTAAATTACATTTTGTGCTGTTGAAGTCAGTATTACTTAACTTACTACTTCAGCAAGGTATTCCTTCCTGATCCCCTTCCCTCCTCCTCCAACTCCACCAAAATAGGTACATACAGTTACTTGTGTATGTTGGGCTCCTGTAGTCCCTTCAGTCTACCAGAAACTTCTTGCCCTACACACAGGTTAGTTTTCTCTTCTTTGCCTCGGTCACTGCTACTCTTGTACAAGGTCAGAGGGTATAATGTCTCTGTCCTCATATCTTATCTGCATCATCACTTTTACATTCTATATTGACAAGTCCATTTCATCTTCTCTCATTCTTTTTCTTTTTGCTTCTTTCTTTGCTCTCTTTCGTTTTTGTTATCTGTGTTGAGTAGTTCAACTTTCATAGTTCTTTATAGGCAATTAAATCATACCTTTTCTATTAGAACTTGAACAGCCCACCAGGTTTATTCAACAAATACTGAGAGCCTAATATGTACCAGACACTTTTGGACAGCTTGCATGCATCAGTACCTGAAATAAAGATCTCTGTTCTCATGAAGCTTACAATCTTGGAGTCTTTGTGTTTTTCTCAGCTACTTTTTCACTAGGCTCACTATAACAGAGATTTTTCTTTTTTTGTTTATTTTTTGTTTTGTTTTGTTTCTTTTGTTTATTTCACAGGTTCTGCTTTTCCAGATGTCTGAGGTTACAGCATGCGTTAATATTGATAGAAAAGAAGACACTACACACTAAATTTCTAAAATTACTAATGAAAAGGTAATCTTATTGTTCAAATTCTAGCCTTTAAAAATGTTACTAAACTCAACTGTTCTTATGTAATTTAATATTTTTAAAAACGTGTTATTTCTTCACATAAATACGTGGAATACAGAGGAGAGAGACATAAAAGCAATACTAACTCCCAATACCAGTTTACCTCACTTAGATTTTCCTTCTCATTTGAAGATAATTACAATGATCAATTGGATGAAGGTTATCTTATTTACAGAGGATTACTTCCTGTTCTGTTGAGTGTTTCTATTATTAGGGATTACATTTTTCACAAAACTATAGATAAATTATGAGATGTAGATACTTATTTTAATTGTAATTTTTTCCTTGGACAAAACAGTTAAAAAAAGAAGACACACCAGTTGTTAAAAAGTCAAATCATAATATCAGCAAAGCCATGAACTTTTTCTGTCACACTTTTATCCAAATGTTATAGGTAAAAATATTTTGTTAAACTTTTAGCAGATCATCTAAACTTCAACTGTTATCCATATAATGAATTGGTGTTACAGTAATTAATTAACCTACGTAAGTGTTTAATGTTTTCTAGAATATTCTGGTATTCCAGGCCATCAACAGAAAAGGTTTTGCAAAATAAAATCACTATTCATTTTTAGTGAAACTCTTTAAAAGTTTGCCTAATTGAACCAAACCATATGAAAGAGCTAAATGCCACATTGGCCAGCAAAATATAAAAACCTGTGAGTATCAATACAAAATATAACTATATGCTTTTTAAATTCCAAATTTTCTGTTCAGTAAAAAAAAATCATGTTTGGGAATAAAAACAAATTCCCCATATTTTTCCCCTAAAATGGCTTGTCAGGATGATGAAGGTATTTCTTTATATGCAAAAAACACATAGTATTTGCTTTAAACCAGAAGATAAACACCAAGACTAAGAAAGTTAAACAAAGGATATTTAAAAACAAACAAGTTAAAATGAAATAAGTAACTCCAGCTTTAAACTTCTGCTTCAAAGCAGTTATGGCCAAGTTTTAAAGTAGGAACCAGCTGTGGTATAATATAAAAAAAATTGATAGCTTAAAATGATAACTGGATTTCTCTATGAAAACAGGCAATACTTTCCTAAATTTTTTTTTTTTTCAGATGGACTTGCACTCTGTCACCCAGGCTGGATTAACATATGAACTTGCACAAGTGTTTAATGTTTTGTAGAATATTCTGGTATTCTAGAATATTCTGGCATGATTTCTGCTCACTACAACCTCCACCTCCTGGAGTCAAGTGATCTTACCTCCTAAGGAGCTGGGACCACAGGGCTGTGCCACCATACCAGCTAATTTTTCTGTTTTGGGTAGAGACAGGGTTTTGCCATGTTGCCAAGGCTGGTCTCGAACTCTTAGGCTCAAGTGATCCAACCCTCCTCTGCTTCCCAAAGTAACTTTTTAAATGCATCTCTGCTAAATAGAAATGTCCTCAAACAGCCTTTGTGTTTGATCAGTCAGAAAGTAGATCAGCAGTATACCAATAAAGAGAAACTAAGTCTTTTTTTCAATGTACTACAGTGAATTCAGGGATTTGAAGGGGTTTACTGAATCAGCAGGGTATACATTTGGCTCAGATTGGCTTTGGTTCACAGAACTGCTAAAAATTTAGTTCACTTTTAATGTAGCCTTACAATTCTCACAGGCCCACTAGAGTCTAAGGAGGGGCCTGGATCATTCATAACTCACTTGTTTGCTTTAAATTCCTTAAGAACTTTGGCTTTTCAGATTAAGAGACCCTCAGGAATGAGATTGAGGTCTAGCCATGACTCATCACCTAAAGCACTTTTACACATAAATACAATAAACTTGAGTGTTCTAGCCATTCTTCTCTTTCCAGTGTCCCCTTTACAAAATTCCAGAGAAAACCTTCTCATAATGGGTTGATAAATGACAAGAGAATGCTAGCTGAGGATGAATAGCTAAAGGAAGCCTGTCTGAAAAAACTAGTCATAAGAGTGAGCCCGGGAAGTCTGATTTGACTAAACCAGCTCAAATTAAATAATTTGAACAGGATGATGATGGTGAGCAATGACTAAAATTAATGGAAAATGAATGTGTAGGCAAAAGCTTTCCTTTCAAAAGTGCTTTATTCTGAACCAGGAGTCGAATGTTCTCTTAGGGAAGTATATGCTCTGAGAAATTAAAGGAGACCCAAATAAATGGAGAGATATGTTGTGTTCACAGGTTGTTTAACTCAATATCATTAGGCTGTCAATTCTCTATAAATTAATACATAGATTCAATGCTGTTCCAATGAAAATATCAGACTTTTTTTTTTTTTTTTTTTTTTTTTAAGAAATTGACAAGCTAATTCCAAAATTCATATGGAAATGCCAAGGATCTGGAATAGCCAAAGTAACGTTGAAGAGAAAAAAATTAGAGGATTACTAAGTTGGTACTAATTTTAAGATTTCTAAAACAATAGCATTTAAGATAATATAGTATTGGAGTCAAGATAGACAAATATTGATGATTTTTGAGCAATATGCAAAACAATTAAATGGAAAGAGAATATTCTTTTCAAGAAATAGTGCTAGAACAATTGGATACCCATATGCAAAAAAACCCTAAGAACTTTGAACAAATCTTGCAACATATACAAAACTAACTGAAAATTGATTATAGTCTTAAATGTAAAACCTAAAGTTATAAAATTTCTAGAAAAAAAAAGCATAGTAAAAAATCTTTAAAAATGGGCTAGGCAAAAAGTTCTTAGCTACAACACCAAAAGCATGGTTCATAAAAGAACACATTGATAAACTGGATCACATAAAATTAAACATTTTTGCTTTTTGAAAGACACTAATGGGGATGAAAAAAATCTACAGACTAAGAGAAAATAATTGCAAATTATATATTTGATAAAAGATTCATATCCAGAATACTTAAAGCACTGTCAAAACTCACTGCTAAGAAAACAGACAACCCCATAAATATTTAGGTAAACAATTTGAATGTATACTTCCAAAAATAAAAGATATGAATAATATATTAACACATAAAAATGTGTTCAAATTTTTTTCATCAAAGAAATGTAAAATTGAAGCCACAATGACATACCACTAGACAGCAAAGTAGTGCTTAATGTGAAAAAGGCTTACCATAATAAGTGTTAACAAGGATGTGGAGAGACTGGGACTCTTTTACAATTCTGACAGGAAATGTAAAATGGTAGAACCACTTTCAGCAACAGTTTGTTGATATCTTAAACAGTTAAACACATAGCTATTTTATGTTCTAGTCACTCCACTCCTATATATTTAAGAGAAATGAAAATATATATCTATTCAAAGACTTGTATGTAAATATATCGACTTTATTTGGAAACGGCTCCAATTCTTATCAACCAGTAAATGGATAGAAAACTCTCATTTCTATCAAAAACATAAAAAATTAGCTGAGTGTGGTGGTGCGTGCTACTTGGGAGGCTAAGGCAGGAGTAATCCTGGCTATGTGGGAGGCCAAGGCAGGAGAATCACTTGAACCTGGGAGGTGGAGGTTGCAATGAGCTGAGATTGTGCTACTGCACTCCAGCCTTGGTGACAGAGTGAAACTCCTTCTCAAAAAAAGAAAATAAAAAGCTTGTTAGTTATTGATATCCATACAACATAGATGAGTTTCAAAAATAACCAAGCAGCGTAAAAGAAGTGAGACAATAAAAAGAGAATTTATAGTTTGATTTCATTCATATAAAATTCTAGAAAATGCAAACTAACCTATAGTGACAAAAAGCACATCAGTGGTGACAGCTGATGAAGGGAGAGATGGGGGAGAGAGATTATAAAGGGACATGAAGCAATTTTGGATGTGATGGATATGCTTATTTTCTGTTTATGGCTTTCTGGGGGTATATGTCTGTCCAAATTTATTAAATTGTACATTTTAAATATGTGCAGTTTATTTTATGTCAGTTGTACCTCAATGCAATTATAAGGGAAAACAACAACATGGTGGTCTTTGAATTTTTCACCTTTAAAATAAAGTTGAACTAGAATAATCTCTGAGGACTAAAATTCTGTGATTCTGTAAATGAGAAGGCAAAGATGAGGCCCAAAAGGTAGGAGATTATACATACACTGTTGTTAATGTTTTGTTGAAACTGCAGAATAAGAGCATATATTACTGGATAATAAACATATTTCTCCTAAAAGAAAATGGATTCTAGTCTGTGGCTCTTTGGCCTTGGGGTGGGGAAAATATTCCTCCTTCTAGTCCTAATGGTGGTGATCAGCCATTCTTAGCTCCATAGAGATAGGCTGGAAGGGAACAGTAAAACAGACCTGTAAGTTCTCAGTGACAATGACATTTACCGTAGCTGCTACAGTCAGTGTCATTGTCACTGTGAACTTGTGTGGAGATATGTCAAGATCCTGGGATATGTGACGATCAGGGCAGTGGTGAGGAATACCCTAGGTTCCAGGGATCATGTGAGTTTTGGGTTTTATACCAAGGTAGCGGCATTTCCAGAGAAATCTTTTTGAATAGAAAGGAAGAAAATGGATGTCTTGAGTATCAGTCATCAAAGGAAGTAGCATGGCAGCAATTCAAGAAGGTCAGCTTGGACCTGGCAGACTATGTCCCAAGCACATGTGAGAAAGTACTTCTTCAATCAGTGGATCAGCAGGAAAGAAGCATTTGGAAATATACCTGCACTGACAGCATTTCTTTATGTATCTCAGATAAAGTGTATAGTTTAATATGTTAGGACCAATAATGCAATAGTTAGAAGAGTGGACGTGGATTCCCAGTGCCTTTCTTAACCTTCTTCAGCATACATGCATTACAAAATAATGTAGGGTTTTAAAAATCATGTTGTACTCCTGACCCACATACCACTATAACCCATCATTATACTGTTTCTGCTCACTTAGCAACTAGCCTGTATCTTATATATAGCTCATAGCACAAGACAGCTTTCAGTGGAAGATCTTCAGAAATATGATTAAATACCATTTTGATATTTGGGAAATTAACACCAGATTATTGTCTTGAAATATCACCTAAGAATTATTTTATGTCTTGTATACTTTGAACCATATGAAACTGCTGTTTTAATAGGTCAAATATGGTTTAAAATTAGAAATTTCATATGGTTCAAAACCAAAAGGGAAAGAAGGAAGGAGGAAAGGAGAAAGAGAAGTCAGAATGACAAAGAGAAGGAAAGAGCCACAGTTGTTATTTCAGGTCATCAATGTACATTAAAGAGATACTTCTCAAATGTAGACTATTAATACGAATTGCAAATACAATTAACTTCAGATATATAATTTATAACTGATTAAACTTGTTTCAAGTTATTTTATATTAGTTACCACTATTTGTTGGACTTGCTTCCAAAGATTACATATTTTTGTGGAGATACCAGTTGCTTTTATTTGTTTTTTTATTACTTATGGAGAAGAGGAACTAGATAGACATTTTTCTTTGACATTTTCTATGAAACTGTAAATTGGATTATACTACAGCTATTTCAAGAGCTCATTTTACATGGTTTTTGAAGAGAGAAAAAGTAAGTGATTAATGTTAAGAAGGCCTTGACATAGGAATTCAGTCTCCTTGAGCTCTGTATAACTACTTTTTCTACAGCAGCTAACACACTGCAAGCGATCAATGACCCAATAATATAAATTTATAAAGCACATTGTACACACACACACACACACACGCACACACACACACACACGTATGTGACCTTCCAGAAGTTGTGCATGCGTTAGAAATTAACATTTTTGAAGTCTATCGGTTACTAAGGAAATCCATTGTTTTGCTCACTCCATTAACACATTCATTCCTAGAGAATAACTAAGCTCTGGTTCCTTTACCAGTGTCGTTAATCATACTGTTGCGCTATCAAATAGTACATCTTATTTATTCTATCTAACTATATTTTTGTGCTCATTAACCATCCCTTCTTCCCCCCACACCCACTATGCTTCCCAGCCTCTGGTAACCATCATTCTACTCTCTATCTCCATGAGTTTAATTATTTTCATTTTTAGTTTCCACAAATAAGTGAGAACACACAGCATTTGTTTTTCTGAGCCTGGCATATTACACTTAACATAATATCCTCCAGTTCCATCCATGTTCTTGCAAATGACAAGATCTTATTCTTTTATGGCTGAATGGTACATCATGGCAATACACTACATTTCCTTTATGTGTTCATCTGTTGATGGATACTTAGGCTGATTCCAAATTTTGGCTATTGTAAATAGTGCTGCAATAAAAATGGCAGTACACGTATCTCTTTGATAAACTGATTTACTTCTTTTGTGTATATACCTAGTAGTGGGGTTGCTGGATCATATGGTAGGTCTATTTTTAGTTTTTTTTGAGGTATTTCGGTACTGTTCTCCATAGTGGCTATACTAACTGACATTCCCACCAACAGTGTATGAGGGTAACATTTTCTCCGCATCCTCACCAAAATTCATCATTGCCAGTCCTTTGTATAATATAAAATCCATTTTACTGGTATGAGATGATATCTAATTGTAGTTTTGATTTGCATTTTTCTGATGTTCAGTGCCATTGAGCACCATTTCATATACCTGTTTGCCATGTGTATGTCTTCATTTAGGAAATGTCTACTTAGATGTTTTGCCCATTAAAAAAAACAGATTATTAGATATTTTTTTCCCTGTTGAGCTGTTTGAGTTGCCTATATATGCTGGTTATTAATCCCTTGTCAGATGTATAGTTAGCAAATATTTTCTTTCACTTTGTGAGTTATCTCTTCACTTTGTTGTTTTGTTTGCTGTACAGAAGCTTTTAAACTTGATGTGATCACATTTGTCCATTTTTGCTTTGGTTGCCTGTGCTTGTGGGGTTTACTCAACAAATCTTTGCCAAGACCGATGTCCTGGAAAGTTTCCCCAATGTTTTATTTTAGTAGTTTCACAGTTTAGAGTCTTAGATTTAAGTTTTTGATTCATTTTGATTTGAGTTTTGAATATGATAGGAGATAGGGGTCTAGTTTCATTCTTTTGCATATGGATATCCACTTTTCCCAGCACCATTTATTGAAGAGATTATCTTTTCTTCAACGTATTTTCTGGGCACTTTTGTTGAAAATGAGTTCACTGTGGAAGTATGGATTTATTTCTGGGGCTTCTATTCTGTTCCATTAATCTGTGTGTCTATTTTTATGCCAGTACCATACTGTTCTGCTTAGTATAGATCTGTAATATAGATAAGGTAAAGGGATTCCTCCAGTTTTGTTCTCTTTTTTAGACAGAGTTTCACTCTTGTCACCAAGGCTAGAGTGCAGTGGTGTGATCTTGGCTCACTGCAACCTCCGCCTCCTGGGTTCAAGTGATTCTCCTGCCTCAACCTCCCGAGTAGCTTTGATTACAGCTGCTTGCCACCACACCCAACTTATTTTTGTATTTTTAGTAGAGACGGGTTTTACCATGTTGGCCAGGCTGGACTCGAACTCCTGACCTCAGGTGATCCGCTTGCCTTGGCCTCCCAAAGTGCTGGGATTACAGGCGTGAGACATCGCACCCAACCCAGTTTTGTTCTTTTTATATCAGGATGGCTTTCTGGGTTTTTTGTTTAATATAAATTTTAGGGTTTTTTTTTTTTTCTATTTCTGTGAAGAATGTCATTGGTATTTTGATAGGGATTGCATTGAATCTGTAGTTTGTTTTGGGTAGTGTGGACATTTGAATAATATTGATTCTTCCAATTCATGGACTAAAATATCTTTTCAATTTTATGTCCTCTTCAGTTTCTGGCATCAGTGTTTTATTGCTTTCATTACAAACATCTTTTACTTTTTTGGTTAATTCCTAGGTATTTTGTTTGTAGCTATTGTAAATGATATTACTTTTTCAAATTGTTTGCTGTTGGCATATAGAAATGCTACTGATTTTTGTACACTGATTTTTGTGTCCT
Organism: Cacajao melanocephalus; assembly: GCA_963573385.1. NCBI lineage: Eukaryota > Metazoa > Chordata > Mammalia > Primates > Pitheciidae > Cacajao > Cacajao melanocephalus. The sequence goes on along the minus strand of CAUYLG010003124.1, from coordinate 86,461 downwards.
GCAACTTTACTGAATTTGTTTATCAGTTCTAATCGTTTTTCATGGAGTCTTTAGGTTTTTCCAAATATAAGACCATATCCTCTGCAAACAAGGGCAATTTGACTTACTTCTTTCCAATTTGGGTGCTCTTTATTTCTTTCTCATGTCTGCTTTCATTGGGACTTGCAGTACTATGCTGAATTACAGTGGTAAAAATGGGCATCCTTGTCTTGTTTCAGATCTTAGAAGAAAGGCTTTCATTGTTTCCCTGTTCAGGATGATACCACCTGTGAGTCTGTCACTCATGGCTTTCATTGTATATATCAGTTGGTTTTTTGTGTTTAGAAATTTATCCATTTATCATTTTATTGAAGTATGTTCTTCCTATACCCAGTTTTTGAGTTTTTTTTTAAATTATGAAAGGATGTTAAATGTTATCAAATGCTTTTTCAGCATAAATTGAAATGATCATATGGTTTTTGTCCTTCATTTTGTTGATGTGATGTGTCACATTGATTGATTTACATATGTTGAACCATCCTTGTGTCCCTGGAATATATCCCACTTGATCATGAAGAATCATCTTTTTAATGTGTTGTTGAATTCAGTTTGCTAGTATTTTGTTGAGGATTTTTGTAACATTGTTGTTCAGGGATATTGACCCATAGTTTACTCTCTTCTCTCTCTCTTTGTAAATGTGTATGTGTCTAGTTTTGGGATCAGGGTAATACTGGCCTTGTGAAATGAGTTTGGAAGTGTTCCCTCTTTCTTTATTTGTTGAAATACTTTGAGCAGGAATGGCATTATTTCTTCTTTAAATGTTTGGTAGAATTCAGCAGTGAAACCATTGCATCCCAGGCTTATCTTTGCTGGGAGAGTTTTTATTAAAACTTTAATTTCATTAATTATTTTTCTATTCAGATTTTGGAATTCTTCATGGTTCAATCTCAGTAGAGTGTATGTATCTGGAAAGTTCTGTTTATTCTATGTTTTCCATTTTATTGGCATATAATTGCTCATGGTAGCCTCTGATGAGCCTCTGAATTTTTGTGATATATGTTGTAATATCTCCTTTTAAATCTCTGATTTTATTTATTTAGGGCTTCTTTATTTTCTAATCTGGCTAAAAATTTGTTGATTGGTTTTTTTCAGAAACCCACTTTTCAATTTTTTAGTCTTTTGTACTTTTTTTTTTCATTTTCACTTATTTCTGCTCTAATCTTTTTTATTTCTTCTACTAATTGCCGGGGTTGGGGGGAGGGCGTTCGCTCTTTTTCAGCTTCTAAAGATGCATCATTAAGTTATGTATTTGAACTAATTCCCTCCCTCCCTCCCTCCCTTCCTTCCTTCATTGCCTTCCACTTTGTACTGCTTTCGCTGAATCTCGTAAGTTTTAATATCATGTGTTTCCATTCTCATTGTTTTGAGAAATCTTTAAATTTCCTTTTGAATTTTCTAATTGACCTATTGGCCATTCGGGAACATATTGTTTAATTTCCATGTGTTTGTATAGTTTCCAAAATTCCTCGTTACTGATTTTTAGGATTTTTCGTTGTGTTTAGAGCATCTTGACATAATTTCAATGTTTTTAAAATTTTTAAGGCTTGTTTTTGGCTTAACATATGGTCTGTCTTTGAGAATGCTGAAGAGAATAATGTGTTTTCTGTAGCTGTTGGATGAAGTAATCTGTAAATATCTATTAGGTCCATTTGGTCAAGAGTACAGATTAAGTCTAATGTTTCTATGCTGATTTTCTGTCTGGATGATTGGTCCAATGCTGAAAGTGTGGTGCTGAAGTCTCCAGCTATTAATATTTTTGGGTCTATCCCTCTCTTTGGCTATAATAATATTTGTTTTATATTTCTGGGTACAATAGTATTTGGTGCATATGTATTTTCAACTGTCATATTCTCTTGCTGAATTGGCCTCTTTATCATTATGTAATGACCTTCTTTGTCTTTTTAAAATAGTTTTTGTCTTGAAACCTATTTTGTTTGATATAAGTATAGCTACTCCTGCTTTTTTTGTTTTATTTGCATGGAATATCTTTTTTCCATCCCTTTATGAGATTTATAAGCAAACTGTGTTTTATTTGTATCTTACAGGTTAAGGGTGTTTTTTTGTAGGCAACAAAAAATTGGGTCTTGCTTTTTAATCCAGTCAGCCACTCTATGCCTTTTAATTGAGAAGTTTTATGTATTTACATGTAATGTTTTTATTTATAAGCAAAGACTTACCCCTGCCATTTTGTTACTTGTTTTCTGATTGTTTTGTGGTATTCTCTTCTTTCTTTTCTTCCTTTCTGTCCTACTCTTTGTGAAGATGACTTTCTTTGGTGGTATGATTTAATTTCTTGCTTTTTCTTTTTTGTGTATCGTATTTTTTAAATTTGAGGCTATGAGCCTTGCAAGTGCTATTTTATAATCCATTATTTTAAGCCGACAACAACTTAACACTGTTGCATAAACAAACAAAAAGAAAACTAATAAAGACTTTATGCTTAATCATACCTCCACACACATTTTAACTTCTTTTTGTTCCTATTTGTATCTTATTACATTGTCTATGTCATGAAAAGTGGTTATAGTTTTTATTTTTGATAGGTTTATCTTTTAGTCTTTCCACTTAAGAGATGAGTAGTTTATACACCACAATTACAGTGTTAGAATATTTTGTATTTGTCTGGGTATTTACTATTACCAGTGAGTTTGTGCCTTCAGATGATTTCTTATTGCTCATTATAATCCTTTTCTTTCAGATTGAGGAACTCCCTTTAGCATTTCTTATAGGACAGGTCTGGTGTTGATGAAATCCATCAGCTTTTGTTTTTCTGGGAAAGTATTTATTTTTCCTTCATGTTTGAAGGATATTTTTGCTGAATATACTATTCTAGGAGAAAAGTTTTGTTTCTTTTTATCAGAAATTTAAATGTCATGCCACTCTCCCCTGGCCCGTAAGGTTTCCACTGAAAAGTCTGCTGCCAGACATATTTGAGGTCTAGTGTAGGTTATTTCTTTCTTTTCTCTTGGTGCTTTTAGAATCCTTTCATAATCCTTGACCTTTTGGGAGTTTGATTAGTAAATGTCTTGAGATAGTCTTCTTTAGGTTAAATCTGATTCATGTTCTGTAACCTTCTTGTATTTGAATATTGATACCTCTCTTTAGATTTGAGAAGATCTATGTTATTGTCTCTTCCAATAAATTTTCTACCCCTATATCTCTCTCTGTTTTCTCTTTTATGTCTATATATATAGACATATTTATATATAGACATGTATATATTTGAATATATATGAATATTTATAAATATATATACATATAATATATATAAATATATACATATATAATATATAAATATATATACATATATACATATGTGTATATATGTATATATGTATATATACACATATATACATATATATTTTTTATATATAAATATATATGAGTGTGTGTATTTATTGTACTTTAGATTCTGGGGTACATGTGCAGATCATGCAAGATTGTTGCACAGGTACATTTATGGCAAGGTGGTTTGTTGCCACCATCCCTCCATCACCTATACCTGACATTTCTCCCCACGTTATCCCTCCCCCACCCTCCCTCCCACTATCCCTCCCATAGCCCCCCTCAACAGACCCCAGTATGTGATGCTCTCCTCTTTGTGTCCAAGTGTTCTCATTGTTCAATACCTGCCTATGAGTGAGAACATGTGGTGTTTGATTTTCTGTTCCTGTATCAGTTTGCTGAGAATGATGGTTTCCAGGTTATCCATGTCCCTATAAAGGACACAAACTCATCGTTTTTTTATGGCTGTATAGTATTCCATGGTGTATTTGTGCCACATTTTCTTTGTCCAGTCTATCATTGACGGGCGTTTGGGTTTGTCCAGGTGTTTGCTATTGTAAACAGTGCTGCCATGAACATGCGTGTGCATGTGTCTTTATAATAGAACGATTTATAGTCCTTTGGGTATATACCCAGTAATGGGATTGCTGGGTCAGATGGTATTTCTATTTCTAGATCCTTGAGGAATCACCACACTGTCTTCCACAATAGTTGAACTAATTTACACTCCTACCAACAGTGTAAAAGTGATCCTGTTTCTCCACATCCTCTCCAGCATCTGTTGTCTCCATATTTTTTCATGATCGCCATTCTAACTGGGCTGAGGTGGTATCTCAATGTGGTTTTGATTTGCATTTCTCTAATGACCAGTGATGATGAGCATTTTTTCATATGTTTGTTGGCTTCATATATGTCTTCTTTTGAAAAGTGTCTGTTCATATCCTTCTCCCACTTTTGGATGGGTTCATTTTTTTCTTGTAAATCTGTTTTAGTTCTTTGTAGATTCTGGATGTTAGGCCTTTGTCAGATGGCTAGATTGCAAAAATTTTTTCCCATTCTGTTGGTTGCTGGTTCACTCTAATGATTGTTTCTTTTGCTGTACAGAAGCTCTGAAGTTTAATTAGAACCCATTTGTTTGTTTTGGCTTTTGTTTCCAGTCTTTTGGTGTTTTAGTCATGAAGTTTTTGCCTATGCCTATGTCTTGCATGGTTTTGCCTAGGTTTTCTTCTAGGATTTTTACGGTGTTAGGTCTTACATTTAAGTACTTAATCCATCTGTAGTTAATTTTAGTGTAAGGTGTCAGGAACGGGTCCAGTTTCTGCTTTCTGCATATTGTTAGCCAATTTTCTCAACACCATTTATTAAACAGGAAATCCTTTCCCCGTTTCTTGTTTTTGTCAAGTTTGTCAAAGATCAGATGGTTGTAGATGTGTGTTGTTGCTCCAGAGGCCTCTGTTTTGTTCCATTGGTCTATGTCTCTGTTTTGGTACCAGTACCATGCTGTTTTGATTACTGTTGCCTTGTAGTATAGCTTGAAGTCTGGCAGCATTATGCTGCCTGCTTTGTTCTTTTTGCTTAGGATTTTCTTGGCTATGTGGGCTCTTTTTTGGTTTTATATGAAGTTTAAAGTGTTTTTTCCCAGTTCTGTGAAGAAGGTCATTGGTAGTTTGATGGGGATAGTGTTAAATCTATAAATGACTGTGGGTAGTATGGCCATTTTTACAATATTGATTCTTCCTAACAGTGAGCATGGAATGTTTTTCCAACTGTTTGTGTCTTCTTTTATTTCCTTGTGCAGTGGTTTGTAGTTCTCCTTGAAGAGGTTGTTTACCTTCTTTGTTAGTTGTATTCCTAGGTATTTTATTCTTCTTATAGCAATTGTGAATGGGAGTTCACTTTTGATTTGGCTCTCGGTCTGTTATTGGTGTATAGGAATGCTTGTGATGTCTGGACATCGACTTTGTATCCTGAGACTTTGCTGAAGTTGCTTATCAGCTTAAGGAGAGTTTGGGTTGAGACAATGGGGTCTTCTAAATATACAAGCATGTTGTCTGCAAATAGAGACAATTTGACTTCCTCCTTTCCTAATTGAATACCCTTTATTTCTTTTTCTTGCCTGATTGCTCTGGCTAAAACTTCCAATACTATATTGAATAAGAGTGGAGAGAGAGGACATCCTTGTCTAGTGCCAGATTTCAAAGGGAATGCTTCCAGTTTTTGTCCATTCAGTATGATATTGGCTGTGGTTTGTCATAAATAGCTTTTATTATTTTGTGATAGGTTCGATTGATACCTAGTATATTGAGAGTTTTTTTAGCATAAAGGGCTGTTGAATTTTCCTGAAGGCCTTCTCTGCATCTATTGAGATAATCATGTGGTTTTTGTTTTTGATTCTGTTTATGTGGTGGATTACGTTTATGGACTTGCATATGTTGAACCAGCCTTGCATCCCTGGGATGAAGCCTACTTGATCATGATGGATAAACTTATTTTTTTTTTTTATGATGGATAAACTTTTTGATGTGCTGTTGCAATCGGTTTGCCAGTATTTTATTAAAGATTTTTGCATCTATGTTCATCATGGATATTGGCCTGAAGTTTTCTTTTTTTGTTGAGTTTCTGCTGGGTTTTGGTATTAGTATGATGTTGGTTTCATAAAATAATTTGGGAAGGCTTCCGTCTTTTTGTGTTGTTTGGAATAGTTTCAGAAGGAATGGTACCAGCTCCTCTTTGTACGTCTGGTAGAATTTGGCCGTGAATCCATCTGGACCTGGACTTTTTTTGGTTGGTAGGCTGTTAATTGCTGCCTCAGCTTCTGCCCTTGTTATTGGTCTATTCAGGGTTTTGACTTCTTCCTGGTTTAGTTTTGGTAGGGTGCAAGTGTCCATGAATTTATCCATTTCTTCCAGGTTTACTGGTTTATGTGCATAGAGTTGTTTGTAGTAATCTCTGATGGTGGTTTGTATTTCTGTGGGATCAGTGGTGATATCCCCTTTATCATTTTTTATTATATCTACTTGATTATTCTCTTTTTCATCAATCTGGCTAGTGGTCTATTTTGTTGATCTTTTCAAAAAAACAACTCCTGGATTTATTGATTTTTTCCTGAAGGTATTTTTGGTGTCTGTCTCCTTCATTTCTGCTCTGCTCTTAGTTATTTCTTGTCTTCTGCTAGCTTTTGAGTTTTTTTGATCTTGCTCCTCTAGCTCTTTCAATTTTGATGATAGGGTGTTAATTTTAGATCTTTCCTTGTTTCTCATGTGGGCATTTATTGCTATAAATGTCCCTCTAGATACTGCTTTAAATATGTCCCAGAGATTCTGGTATGTTGTGTCCTCATTATTGTTGGTTTCAAAGAACATCTTTATTTCTGCCTTCATTTCATTGTTTATCTAGTCAACATTCAGGAGCCAGTTGTTCAGTTTCCATGAAGTTGTGCAGTTTTTAGTTAGTTTCTTAATCCTGAGATCTAATTTGATTGCACTGTGGTCTGAGAGAGTGTTATGATTTCTGTTTTTTGCCTTTGCTGAGGAATGATTTACTTCCTATTATGTGGTCAATTTTAGAGTAAGTGCAATGTGGTGCTGAGAAGAATGTATATTCTGTGGCTGTGGGGTGGAGAGTTCTGTTGATGTCTATTAGGTCTGCTTGTTCCAGTTCTGTGTTCAAGTCCTTTTTGATTTTCTGTCTTGTTGATCTGTCTAATGTTAACAGTGGAGTGTTAAAGTCTCCCACTATTATTGTGCTGGAGTCTAAGTCTCTTTGTAGGTCATTAAGAACTTGCTTTATGTATCTGGGCACTCCTGTATTGGGTGCATATATATTTAGGATAGTTAGCTCTTCTTGTTGTATTGATCCTTTCACCATTATGTAATGTCATTCTTTGTCTCTTCTGATCTTTGTTGTTTTAAAGTTGATTTTATCAGAGACTAAAATTGCAACCCCTGCTTTTTTTTTTTTTTGCTCTCTATTTGCTTGGTAGAAGCTTCCTTCCCTTTATTTTTAGTCTATGTGTGTCTTTGTGTATGAGTTGGGTCTCCTGAATACAGCACACTGATGGGTTTTGTCTTTTTACCCAGTTTGCCAGTCTGTCTTTTGATTGGGGCATTTAGGCCATTTACATTTAACGTTAATATTGTTTTGTGTGAATTTGATCCTGCCATTTTGTTACTAGTTGGTTGTTTTGCCTGTTGATCAATGTAATTTCCTCATTGCATTGTTGGTCTTTACCATTTGGTTCATTTTTGAAGTGGCTGGTACTGGATGTTTTTTTCTGTGTTTAGTGCTTCCTTCAGGAGCTCTTGTAGGGCAGGTCTGGTGGTGACAAAATCTCTCAGTAATTGCTTGTCCATAAAGGATTTTATTTCTCCTTCACTTAAGAAGCTTAGTTTGGCTGGATATGAGATTCTGCATTGAAAGTTCTTTTCTTTAAGGATATTGGTACCCACTTTCTTCTGGCTTGTAGGGTTTCTGCCAAGAGATCTGCTGTGAGTCTGATGGGCTTTCCTATGTGGGTGACCCGAACTTTCTCGGCTGCGCTTAACAATTTTTCCTTTATTTCCACCCTGGTGAATCTGACGATTATGTACCTTGGGGTTGCTCTTCTTGACATATACGAAAATTGTGAACAATACAGAGAAGATTAGCATGGTCTCTGCCTTCTCTTTAAGGCCAATAAATTTTAGATTTGCCCTATTGAGGTTATTTTATAGATCTTGTAGGAATGCTTCATTGTTTTTTAAAATTATTTTTCAACTTTTTTTCTCTGACGGTGTTTTCAAAAAGCCTGTCTTCAAGCTCACTAATTCTTCTGCTTGATCAATTCTGCTGTTGAGAGATTCTGATGCATTCTTCAGTTGGTGAATTGAATTACTGAGCTGTAGAATTTCTGCTTTATTTTTTGTTAATAATCTGCTAGGATTCTGAATTCCTTTTCTGTGTTATCTTGAGTTTCACTCATTTTCCTCAATAAAACTAATTCAAATTCTCCATCTGAAAGGTCATATAACTGTATCACTCTGGAATTAGCCACTGATATCTTATTTAGTTCATTTAATGAGGTCATGTTTTCCTGGATGGTCTTGATGCTTGTGGATGTTCATCAATGTCAGGCCATTGAAGAGTTAGATATTTACTGTAATTGTTGTAGTCTGGACTTATTTGTACTCTTCCTTCCTGAGAAGGCTTCCCAATTATTCAAAAGTATTATGTGTTTTGATCCATGTCTTTGGTCATTGTTGGTGTGTCTTTAGGGAGCACCCCAAGTCTCGTAATACTGTGGCTCTTGCAGATTCATAGAGATATTACCTTGTTGTTCTTGGGTAAGCTCTGAGAGAACTCCCTGGAGTGACAGGCAGTCTCTTCTTATCTTCCCTTACTTTCCTCCAAACTAGCAAAGTCTCTTTCTCTGTGTTGAGGTGCCTGGAGTTGGGGAAGGGGTGTCCTGTGACCTTTATTGCTGGCACTGTTGTAGGTTATACATGAAGGTCTTGCCCAAGGCCTGTGGTGACGATTGCTTGTCTACCACTGAAGTTTATTCAAGGCCCAAGGACTCTTTAGTCAGGAGCTGGTGAATCCTGCCAGGCCTAGGAATCTCCCTTCAGGGCAGCAAGTTCCCTTCTGGCCCAGGGTATGTCTAGACATGCTCTCCAGGAGCTAGGGACTGGGGTCAGGGGCTTTAGGTATCTGCTTTATTATACTGTGGCTGAGCCGGTACCTGACTTGCAAGAAAAAGTCCCTTTTACTCTTTCCTCTCTTTTCCTCAAGCAAAAGGGGCCTCCCCGCAAGGTCACCACAGCTGGTTATGTGCTGGTCTCACCCGAAAGCAGCACAGTACTGGATCTTACCCCCTGCTTGTGGCAAGTACTGCCTGGCTACTGGCAATGTTTATTCAAGGCCCAAGGGCTCTTTAGTCAGCAAATGATGAATTCTGCCAGGATTTAGTTCTTCTTTTTGGGGCAGTGTGTTCTGTTCTTGCTCAAGCAGGTTTAGAAATGTCATTCAGTATGTAAGGCCTGGAATAGGGGCTCCAGGACTCTTCTCCATGCTTTATTTTACTGTGGCTGAACTAGTATCCAAGTTGCAAGACAAAGTCCTCTTTACTCTCCCGCTTCTCTCCTCAGAGGGAAGGAATCTCTCCCAGAGCTTCAAGCTATGAGCTGTGCTGCCTGGGTTTGGGAGAGAGGTGGTACAGGCACTCCCCTAGCAACCCCAGTAGGGCACTCAGTGGGTCTTGTGCAGCCCAAGTTCACTGGCTCAGATCCCAGTACAGCACCAGGAGTTGCCCCGGAATTGTAGTCCTTGTGGCCTGCCTTTCAAATTTATCTAGGACTCCAGAGCACTTTAGTCTGTGGTGGCAAGGCTTGTTGGAACTCAGATTCTGACCACAGGGATGGATGATTTCCCTCTGGATGGGTCATTTAAAATGCTTCCTCTTTGGGGCTCACTAAATCTGCCCTGTTTTGCTTTCCACTGTGACTGGGCAGCACTGAATTGCATTACAAAGTCCCACAATCACTTTGCTCTCCCTTTCCCAAATGCACAGATTTTCTCTCTGCACCACATGGTGTTGCTAGGGGATGGGGGAGGAGAGACTTTGGCAATTCAAGACTGTGTTTCCCACCCTTTTAGTGCCTCTTCCCTTGATAAAATGTTGAAACCAGGCACTATGATCACTCACTTGATTTTTAGTTCTTATGAAGGTGCTTTCTTATGTGGATAGTTGTTCAATGTGTTATTCCTGCAGAGGGAACAATTGCTGGAGGCTTTTATTCAGCCATCTTGCTTTGCCTTTGTTTAGTTATATCTGTGTAGTTTTACGATAAATAAGCCCCTTTAAATTGGTTGCAGCAGCCATGGAAATCTTACTTGTTAGATGTGATAGAATTAGATCTTGGGATTAGTATGCATCATAGATTCCTAAAGCACCTGATATCTAAAGGCCCAATCATTTCTTTTTAGATAGTATAGACTGAACTAATCTATGAGTGTGAATTTATTATCCATATACATCATCTTCATACCTAAATGTCAAGGCAGATTGACCTGTCAGTGACAAGAAACAGCCTGTGTGAATCATAATTTATTAGTCATGTTATAGCAGCAGCATGATTACCACAAGCAGGGGCAGAAATAATATTTTCAATGATATTTGAACCGTAAGTACAAGTATTGCATAGATAGGAAGGGTTGAAAAACCAGACTGACCTGACTAAAATACAGGAGTTTAAAATCTTGATTTTTACCAGTTTATCTCTATCCATCTATTACCTTTTATATATATACAATCTTGAGAATTTAACTTCTTTAAAACTTAATTTCCTCCTCTATAAAATAGGAGTAATATCTCCTAAGAGTTGTCTAACTATGATAGGGACCAGCAAGAAGTCAAAATAGTGCTATATATATATGTATATATATTCTGTATGTTTATATAGAATGTAATATAAATATATAGACTATACAGTGCTATTTTAGCTACATATATTTATGTATATATTTATACATTTACATTTCTATATATAGTTATGTAAACTATATATTTCTATATAAAATAAATATATAGCATATATAAATTATTCTACATATAGAATATATAACGAAGGATTCTTCATGGCTGCTTTATCTTACAAAATTTAATAAGAATATAAATTCAAAAAATAATAGTATGAGGAAAAGATAAAATTACATCAAAATAAGATGGAAATGGGGAGATTAAAGAATGAAGCAAAAAGTTGAGAATCAAATTATCATTAAGGAAATAAGAAATAAATTAGAAATAAGAACAAAATGACATGACTGAAATAAAATTATTGACAAGAGTAGTTAGAGGTAATCAAAGGGTTAGAATAAGAACAGACAAATGAATTAAAGAAATTAGAAAGAAGAATCTAAACTCAAGGCCTGACAATTAGAGAACTGGACAAGTAGAATAGAAAAAATATTCAAAGGCATAATACAAAAATGTCCTTAAAATTAAGAAATATCGTGCAGGGATTTTTGTTAATTTATTCTAGTATTAGAGGAAAATTTTACATAAAACAACATGTGTACCTACACTGGGTAAGTTTTGTAAATCAGGCCTAAAAAAGAGCAAGTTTCCCTGAAATTTCTCCACAGCTAAATTCAGAGTCAGAAGGAAGGAGTAAAGATTTGAGAAAAACAGAAGGTTTTCACCAACCCAAGACATTATCAAAATGTAAAAGCTCTGAACCACATTTTAAGATATCAAACAACTTAGGAAATAGAATATCTGAAGCCGCCTTGAAAAAAACAACAAAAACATGAAAACCTAGACTACCATTCAATGCCAAAATCCAGTTGATAAAGGGATAAAAATAACTATTTCAGAAGAGGAAAAGGCATGGTTAAAAGCATGGAGGTACATAATGCTTCTGTTTTATTGAGAATTATGGCTAAATATCTGTGGAAATGATTATGGAAATGTTATAAGCCTCACAATATCAAAACAATAGTATGAATAACAACAATTAGAAGGAAAGGGTAGAAAACATTGAATGAAGGGTAAGAATGCTAACATTCTTTTAAGGCAAAAAAGTCAAACTGTCTAAAACTGAAAAAAATAGTTTAAAAAATGACTTGTCTAGGTGTGGTGGCTCACGCCTGTAATCCCAGCACTTTGGGAGGCTGAGGCAGGCAGATCATGAGGTCAGGAGTTTGAGACCAGCCTGGTCAACATGGCGAAACCCCATCTCTACTAAAAATACAAAAAATAGCTGGGCGTGGTGGCACATGCCTGTAATTGCAGCTATTCAGGAGGCTGAGGCAGGAGAATCACTTGAACCCAGGAGGCGGAGGTTGCAGTGAGCCGAGATCATGCCATTGCACTCTAGCCTGGGCAAAAAGAGTGAAACTCTGAGAAAAAAAAAAATGACTCAACCTGAGTCAGACTTCTTAATATTTTTCATTATCTTTTTTCTTAATCTTAGGGAAATCTTTTTAGAAATAAACATATCTCATGGTATAAAACATTTTACTTGTTTTTTTTGTTTGTTTGTTTGTTTTTAGACGGATTCTCACTCTGTCACCCAGGCTGGAGTGTAGTGGCATGATCTCAGCTCACTGCAACCTCCGCCTCCAGGATTCAAGTGATTCTCCTGCCTCAGCCTCCTGAGTAGCTGGGATTACAGGTGCCTGCTACCATGCCTGGCTAATTTATTTGTTTATTTATTTTGTATTTTTAGTAGAGACAGGGTCTCACCATGTTGGCCAGGCTGGTCTCGAACTCCTGACCTCAGGTGATGTGTCTGCCTCAGTATCCCAAAGTGTTGGGATTACAGGCGTGATCCACTGAGCCTGGCACATTTTGCTTGTTTACTTTTAAGTTTGTTTAGAATTAGAATTGATGCTTTTATTTAAAAATAAATGCAGAACTTTCAGTTTCACTTTGACACATAAAGAGGTTAAAATAGTCCTGTCCCTACTAGAGAAAAACTGAAGAAACTGAAGATCAGTGACTTACACCCACTAGATAACTGAGGTTGCAAAGGAAATGGTCACCCTGAAATCTGAAAAGACAGGTAGATACAGAAAATCACAACCAAGATCTGCATACTCGGAGATCTGCATATTTGGAGATCTACATACTTGAAGCATAACTGCTAAAGTCAATACTGGTAGAAACACTTAAATCTCAATTTTGATTAATTTTTGGAGCCTGAGCATGGTCTAGTTTGATAATTTGAATCATCTAGGGACCACATTGTTTATGAGGTTGGTCTCCACACTTTCTTGAGTTTTACCTACAGAAATTCCATGAGGTTTTCACAGTAAAGGTCTGAGAAAGATCTTCCTAGCTCTGGTAGGGATAGAGGAAGATCAATGACTGTGAAATATATCCAGAGCATTCTTCATAACAAAGGAAAACTTTATCAGAACTTTATTCCAGCTGAGGGAATGTAATTTCTTCACATTCACCTCTAGCCTTCCCGTCTCAAGGTCAGAGCTTTCTGTCTAACAGGGCCAGAATTTCAAAGAAATAAACTAGGAACCTGTAGTCAGGAAAGGTAGTAGACAAAGAGGGGAATAAAGGAACTATACCATTGAAGAAAAAGCCCTGAGACTCAGGTTAAAACACTAACATTTAATTGAATGATTATAGGATACCTCCTCGTCCCAAATCTTACCATCACACCAACAGGACTCCAGGATAACAGGGGATTGCAGCTAAAAGAGCTGCAAAATTCAGAGTCCTTCTGAAAAGGGGTAACTACAGAAATCCAAACCTAAGAGGGAATTACAAAACAACACTAGAGAAAATGAAGCCTCTGGCACCTAGGGCTACAGCAAACATTAAACATAGCCCAATTCCTAGTTATACTAATATAAATTTTCACACTAAAGTTCTGTTTGGCTCAGTTCCTTTTACCTGATATGACATGTCCAGCTTTAAAAACATTACAAGGCATACATACTAAAAGGCAAGCAAAAACAGTCTGAGAAGACGAAGCAGTTATCTGACTCACTCATATGACACAGATTTTAAAACTGTCAAACAAGAAATTTAAAGTAAGTATGGTTAATATATCAAGGAACCTCATGGAAAAAATAGAATACATACAGAAATATATGGTTAATGCAAGCAGAGAGATGAAAACACAATAAAAGGAAATAATAGAAATGTAAAACATTATAACAGAAATAAAGAATGCTTTTGATGGGTTCAGTAGACTTGATGTGGTCAAGGTAAGCCTAAGTGAGCTTGACAATAGGTTCACAGAAACTTATCTTCAAACTGAAATGCCAAGAGAAAAAAAATAATAAAAAACCCCACCAAAACCCACAAAATAGAACATTCAAGAACCAAGGGGGCAACATCAAAAGGTATAATAAACTACCAAACTATCTTCTAAAGTTCCTGTTCCAATTTGTGTTCCAACTAGTAATGAATGAGAGACTTTCTTGTTGCTTTGCATTCAAGCCAGAAACTGGTACTGTTAGGTTTTTGGATTTTAGCTATTTTAATAGGCATGGAATAGCATCTTATTGTTTTAATTTACTTGTTTCCTAATAGCATTTAATGTTGAGCATATTTTTAGAGGTGAGAGAGGATTTCCTTGCCTTGTTCCCAGTTTTTAGGTGACAGTTTCCAGTTTCTCACCATTAAGCTATCTGTATGTTTATTTGTGGTTGTTCCTTATCAAGTTGAGGAAGTTACCTCAACAGAAAAACCTGTTGGGAATACCGAAAACCCTGTATTCCTAGTTTGCTGAAAGTTTTAAGAATCATGAATGGATGTTGAATTTTTTCATTTTTTGTCTGTTTCAACTGATATAATTATGTTTTTTCTTTAGCCTGTTGTAGTGAATTGCATTTATCAATTTTCAAATGTTTAACCAGTGCTGTATACCTGGAACAAATTTCATTTGGTCATGATGTGTGATTCTTACTATAGATTGTTAAATTTACAGTATTGTTGACTTAATATGCTGGTGTTTTTTGAGAATTTTTGCATCTATGCTCAGGATATGGTCTATAGTTTCCCTTTCGTGTAATGTCTCTGTTTAGTTTTAGTATTAGTGTAATGCTGCTTCTATTTTGTGAAAGAGTGTGTAGAGCATTGGTATCATTTCTTTCTTGTTTGGTAGAATTCACCAGTGAAACCATCTGGTGTATGGTAACACTATACTACCTTCGCAACTTTTCTATGAATCTAAAATATTTTAAAAATAAAAAGTTTATTAAGAATGTAATTTCAGAGTGTCACACCATAAACTATCTTTATGAGTCTATATGTCATCTGCTAGTTGTATGTATGTGTGTAGAGATATATAGAATGATGGCTATTTAAATATAATTATTTCAGGGGTGAGTGTGTAATTTTTCTTCTCTTGATTTTATTATAATAAGCATGTGTCATTTTTATAGAAACAATGACTTCATTCTGTTAAAATAATGAAGCATAGCTGCTAATTATCCTTATGAATAATTGTGGTGAGATACAGTAAGTTCTTATATTACTCACTATATAATGGACACTCAAAATGATTATTAATATTATTTTGTTACAAGAACTTTACATTCTGACACTTGCTCATCTCTCCAGTTTTTTTTCTTATTATTTTCCACCGTGCAATGGACTCATCAGTATCAAATAACAGATGAAGTATGTGTTAAAAGTTTCAGCTATGTGATCCAATATGCTCAGGTTTATAGCTCAGGTCTGCTTCTGTGAGGCCATGGGCAAGTCCTTTAACCCCTCTAGACCTCAGATCCCTCATTGGCAAAACTGAAATTATGAATATTATCTGTCTCATAGGATTATTATGAGGATTGAATGAGACTCTGCATCTCTGAATCTTGGCACTTAAGAAAAGATAGATTTTTTTTGGCTACTTCTACCACTACCATCATTTTACCACCACCATTACCTCCACTACCACTCCTGCTAATACTACCACCACTATATCACCTTCTTTATCACATTTATGTAGGTTTCTTTGCTTGGAATATTCATGTTTGCATTCTCACATTCCTCTATTCACCTTCCCAGTGTATGCTAGCGAACATTTAACAACTGATTCCAAGAAAACAACAAAAGCCCTCATTTGTAAAAGATGCAGATCCTCATAGCACACTTCCATCATCAGTGACTTCAAGTTATCAATATGATATCATTACATATGAAATTGAAAAGAGAATCAGTAGCACCATAATATAATATTTCTACCCTATAGATTCATTAGATGTAAACAACCTCAGGAGTATAGAAAATAGAAAAACATCAATATAATTAGGAAGTGATGAGTGTATTTTTAAACTTTGCTTATAATGTAATTTAATTATTTGCTTCTATAATTTAATTTTTAACGAAGGCTGTGTTTAAAAACCAGCTTGCAAAACTCCTAAAAATTTAACAATGAACTCTCATGAGCTTCAACATATTTTTACTTGTGACTGATTCTCACCTTACAATCTTAACTTAGATATTACCTTGTCTTAAGTATCCTTTATTGACTGCCACAATGGGTCAGTGAGTAAAATAAATGTTATCACAAATAAGAAAATGGCTTTTAATGTTAGTTTTTCATCCAAAATATAAAATTAGAATCAATATCATTCTCAGCCTTTGCCTAAATTTTCTCTCCGAACTTCTATCCTTCTAAATTTTACATGAATTTTAAAATAAGATATAATATACACACACATATATATATATATATGATTTTTAAAATTAAAACTTATATATACAGGTTTCAGAAAGGAACACCCCATAAAAAGGGTGAGCTAATTTTAGAATGGACTATACATTTAATAATACATTTTAGGTTTTCCAAACCACCTTTGGCTCATCTCATCTAAGGTTTGGCATCTTGTATTTGTCCTCCTATTCCAAAGTACTTTAGTATTTGAGGGATGGTGACAGAAATTTTATTGAAGGCCACTTCTTGAAACAGCTACTCTCTACATTTCTTTAACTCTCTTTATTGCCTGTTCAGGCCCAAGGGAGGTAATAGCTTTCAGCTGTTGCTAGCCCCAGGGTATTGCAGAAGTCCCTGTTGATTGTCCTAAACTCTGGCCACTTTATTTGGTAAGTCTTCTCAAATTTCTCATATTTGGTTTGCTATCTTTTCCTGCAAGCACCTGACTGATATATTCTCTTTGTCAGGCTTAAAAAATACAGATGCTATGTTATCCTTGCCAAATTAATAAAATAATCTGAATTATTTTTTTACTTGATGTTCTTTTTATCATTTCATTTTTTAAAACAACAAAGTGTAAAGAACAAAATTTAATGCATCTAAAATCTTCTTATAGTGTTATTTCTTACTCATAAAACCTATTACCTGATACCATTTGTTTTAATATTTGCCATACTTTTGGCCAAAAGAATATGTTTTAATTTACATTTCTTTGATCATGAGTGAGATTCAACAGATTATATCACTCAGGGGTCTTTGATTTTAAAAAATAGATTCTGTCTACTTTAAATAAGTGAATGGGGGTTACTGGGTGGACAGCTCATGGAATGTGAGATGGAAAAGCAGCATGCCCTCAGGGGCATTCTCTTCTCCTATGGTGCTGCCTTCAAATGATTTGTTTTTAATCATTTTTCTGGCTTATAGGTCCCCATTCAGGATAACAATTCCTAGGAGAGAGCCTGAATGAACTAGCATAGGTCAAATGATACACATTCTAGTTAGGAGTAAAAGGTTTCACTGTTCACTGTTGGTAGCTCCAACAAAATGACACGAAGTGGAGAATGTAGTATCAAAAAGGAAAGATGCCAAGCATCCAAATATACCAGTGATCATCAAGTTTTCTCATATGTTTTTGACCATTTGTATTACTTTTTTTGTAAGTTGCCATAAAAAGTTTTTTGGACTATTTTACCGTTAGAATGTTGGGCACAATTTAGAATGGTTTATGTGAGGTTTTTGTATTTTAAGATTATTAACAGCTTGGTATGTTTGTTGCAAATATTTTTTCCTAGAGTGTCAATTTCTTTTAATTAAAATTTTTTTTTTTTACAAAAAGAACATTTAATCTTTATGTTGTTAAATATTACATTTTGCTTTTAAATTTTAAAATTTCTGTTGTAACTAAGTTCATTTTGGTTTTCACTATAAGATAAGGCTTTACATTTTTTCCAAAATGTTTTCTTTCTTGTCATGAGTTTCTCATTTTAGATTATTGTAGCTTTAGAATGTATTTTTAACATGATAAGACAATTCTTTTCTTTTAACTCACTTTCTTTTATAAAGTTTCCTAGCTGTTATTCTAAATGAAATTTAGTATCATTTGCTCACATTCCCCAAAATTGTACTTTTATTTATTTTTATACATCAAATATTGTTATCAATATATAAAGAATGAAAAGATAATGTTGAGTCTTCTTGTGAAAAAATATTGTATGTTTTTCTATTTGTTTAAAACCTTTTTATGTTTCACAGAACACTTTGGTGTCTTTTTTTTTTTTTCTTTTAGGTTCAGGAGTACATGTGGAGGTTTGTTATATAGGTAAATTGCACACTCACAGGAGTTTGGTGTGCAGATTATTTCATCACCTATTTAATAAGCATAGTACCCAATAGGTAGTTCTTGATCCTGTCCTTCCTTCCTCTCTCCGTCCTCAAGTAGGCTGCAGTGGCTATTTTTTCCTCACTTTATGTCCATGTGTTCTTGTTGTTTAGCTCCCATTTATAAATGAGAATATGCAGTATTTGATTTTCTGTTCCTGTGTTAATTTGCTTGGGATTATGGCCTCCAGCCCCATCCATATTGCTGCAAAAGACATGATCTCATTCTTTTTTATGGCTGCATTGTATTCCATGGTGATAGGTACCACATTTTCTTTATCAGGCTACTGCTCAGTCTACTGTTGATGGGCATTTAGGTTGATTCCATGTCTTTACTATTGTGAACAGTGCTGTGATAAATATATGTGTGCATGTGTCTTTATGGCAGAATGATTTATATTCCTTTGGGTATATACTGAGTAATTGGGTTGCTGGGTTGAATGGTAGTTCCATTTTAAGTTCATTGAGGAATCACCAAATTCATTTTCACAATGGCTGGACTAATTTACATTTTCACCAGCAATGTGAAATTCATTTCCCAGTTTTGTTTTTCCTACTGTGTTTTTTTTTTTGTTTAGCTTTCAATATATTTTTGAGTTGAAAACCTTCTAATTCACTAATTTTAGTCCTTTTTATTATCTAATAAGATATTTAAAATTATGAATTTTCCCGAGAGTTTCTCATACATTTTGTTGTTATATGTTTAATGCCATATAATTCCTGGCCAGAAAGACATTTCTGTCCTAATATTTTACTCCATGTATTTTTGTGGTGGTAGTCATTTTCTTTATTATAGAGTATAAATCACAAAGGGTTTCTAAACATTGTTATTCTTTCATCCACTCTGACTTATAAGTGAATGGTTTAATTTCAGTTCTTATTCCAACTCAGTCATTTTTTCTTTTTCTCATTTTTAAAATTATTTTCTTAATGATAATTATAAGCTGTACTTTTGTATTCCCAGAACTTCGCTAATAAACACAAATACAGAGGTAGATGCCAAAATGTCACCCATAAGTATAAATTTCAAACTTAAACAACTTTATAAGCTTTTTAATGGTTGAAAGAAGATATGTTCTTTTCCTTTTCTTCATTAAGATAAAAAGACATGGTTTACATAACCTAAGATACTTACTTTTCTCCTCACACAAAATGATATTCAGTCTGGAATATTTAGCAAAGTTTATTGAGAATTTAGTTAATACCTAAGTATATTTACATAAAAATTTTTCTTAGGTAATTTTGAAAATATTACACAAATTTTCATCTAACTGACATTTTAATTTTATCTAACTGAGAAAAAAGATGTCTGAGTCATTTATAAGAAAATACTCTGGTTTAATTTCTAAATTTACATGGGTAAATATTAAAGATTTTATTTAAAAAGAAAGCAGTATCTACTTCCACATTAAAATCACAATAGTTTTGAAATTTTATTAAATTTAATGAATTAGAAAAAGTGAATTTGATTTTAGTTCTTTGCCTGTGGCATTGTTAAACTTGTTGAATTTCTAGCAGTGTTGTTTACTCCATGCTTTCAAACTATCCTTTAAATGTCATTAAAAACTTTCTTACTCTTATTAAACATACAAAAATCGCATATTCTCACCCTTTTGTTACTATTAAAGCAAATATACATATAAATGCAATAATTCACACAATTCCTATTGATCAGATTCGTACATTCTAAATGAGAAAAGATATATACATTTATTGCATATATACACATCAAAATCCCAGTGATTCTGAGTACTGTAAAGTAACTAATGGAAATAAAGCCTTTAAATGGTTAAAGACATTTAAGCATTTGTGAGAAATGCAAGATTTTGCTCTGACTATATTTTATTAACCACAAGTGGTAACTGCTGCTGAAAATTTATGACGTTGGTTTTCCTTTTTTTTGTAGCTTTGTAAAAGTTCCTGTTCTTGCCTTTTTAGTAATTAACCAAGAGAAGATCTTTTATTTCTGAGCAAGAATAATTTTTGTTCTGCCACTGCCTTGTGGGCCAAAACTAGGTATTACAAAGATTTGGTTAAGAAAACTAAGTATATCTAGATATATCTTTTATGCATTCTTTTAGTTTATTGATTTATGTAATTAGAACATGACATGATCATGTAAACTACTCAGTGATTTTCTCTGAATTCTAGAAATAAATTGGGAAAATGGCTATAGTTCAAAATAGCAGTTTTAATGTTGAGTTCATGTATTTTTCCTTTTGACATAATCAAAAAGTTTAATAAATGGTAGATATCAAGATGTCTTCATGATATAGTAGAATGTCATAGCTTATGTCAACAAATTCCATGAATAGTTTAACTTGCTTATTATTATAAAAAATAATAATGGAGGTGAGTACCTTAGATTTTTTACTTTGTATCATATACCTGCTTCTACTCTGGAAAACAGATATACATAACTTAATCCTCCCTTATCTTACTCATTAAAAATGAATCAATCAGAAATGCATCAGCCTAGATAACAATTAGCCTAAAGTTTATGGTCATGTTTTTCCTCTGTTTTAAGAGTTCCTGTTCAAAATGAAGCTTAATAACATTTCATTATCACTTTCTTATAAAGATCTTATTTTTTTTCTTTGAATTGAACTATGTCTAAAAGGCTAAACTTCAGATGTAGAAATTTTTAGGGGAGCACAACTCTAGGATAAACAGCAGATGTCTAAATTTGTAAAATTTTTACACCAATATATGCTAACGCTAGTTTGTTATGATTACTTTCTAGAAATATTTAAGGAATTTCTTCCATAATTCAACTATAATAGTGAGTCTTATTGGTGGAATGCATTCAGATGGATTTTGATGAATTTGAACTTCTTACTGAATTTTTTTCTTTTTACTAAAAATATTGATATATTTTATTGAGTTCTTTATGAATCAACTAGATCCACACCTTTATAGCACCAGGTATCTTTATAGAATTGAGCACAACTTGTAGTTATATAATTATTTTATAATTGTTTAACTCATGTGTGCATAGTCTAGTAGACCAAGAGGTCCACGAGAGAAGAAACTTCAGTTTTTCATGCTTACTATTGCATCTGTAGCATCTAATGTAATATCTGGCATCTAGTAGTCATTTGATAAATACTGTATTTGTTGAATCAGTGAATAAATGCTTTGTGTTGAGATATTCTTCCAAACTAGTATTTATGTAGTTAACATACATTATCCTTGGAAATTATGACTTGCTGTTCCTCATGTTTCGGCATCCAGTCTTTGAGCCACTATCACCTTTTTCTGAAATACTGTCTTCATCTAGTTATTATGATGCAAATTAAATTCATCTGAATATCCACCTTTTAATGTATCAGATAATGTTTTCCAGATAGAATTTTATGCATCTTACAGAAAGGAGATAAACATATGTCTTTGTCCTACATTTTATTTAAGTGAAATTTTACATACTGATTTCTTAATTTATACTTTCAAAACAGCTCGAATTTTATTTCTGTCTGTGGGAAACTTTCCAGCAATAAACAGCATATTTTTTTCGTCTGCTTCTGTAATATATAATTGAGTTAATAAATTAGATGTGCTGTTGTGTTAAATAGATTCTAATTAAAAGACTTTTTTTGTGAAATATGAAAGCATGTTTTATAATTGCGTAAGAAACTTAGACACTCAGTTTTTTCATAATAATGCTAATGTAAACACTGCAGAATTATTTGTATTTAAAATTTTATTTTGGATCTGCTGATTTTTAAGGTCATGTGATTAAAATTACCTAAGAAAAAATTTGGAATTTTAGTTTGCGGAACTAGTCTCTGTTTCTATAACTTTTTAAACAAAATTTGACGATATAGCTTGGCAGACTATTTGAAAGCACTTCTATGCCAGGTAGGAATCTTTACAGCAGTCTTCATCTCCAGAATGAAAGAAGATTTCCAACTATGTCCTATCATGTTTTCCGAGAGTCTTTGAGCCTTGCAAATATATTCTGGTTTTAGAGAAATGTTATACTCAGTTATTACATACAAGAATAAAGAGAACTCATTCCCTCCTTCTGACTTCAAGGAATGAATATTCTCTATAAAGAACAATAAATTTGGTTCTGTTACTTTTATCCTGAAAAATATATGGCAAAATGCTCCTATAATGTTATTTTCAAGTATAAAGGAATGACTGCCCTATTTTTCTGGATGAAAATTACATCTGTAAATGTCACTATTCTTTTCTTTTCTTTCCTTTTTTTTTTTTTTGGTGACAGAGTCTTGCTCTGTTGCCAGGCTGGAGTGCAGTGGCATGATTTCGGCTCACTGAAACCTCCACCTCCCTGGTTCAAGCAATTCTCCTGGCTCAGCATCCTGAGTAGCTGGGACTGCAGGCATGCGCCACCACACTCGGCTAATTTTTGTATTTTTAGTACAGAAGGAGTTTCACTCTGTTGGCCAGGAGGGTCTCCTCCATCTCCTGACCTCGTGATCCACCCACCTTGGCCTCCCAAAGTGCTGGGACTGCAGGCGTGAGCCACCGTGCCCAGTCAATGTCACTATTCTTTTACCTATATTCTTTGAAAAGTGTTTGGCAATCTTTGAAAAATAAAGAGCCCCGTAATAACTGAAGTGATTCTGAGAAGAAGAACCAGTATTTGAGAACTTCTGGGCCAGGATGGGGATAATATATAACATGCGTATTACATGTCTATTTCAACTGAATTTTGATGGAAGCTTCCCAGTTCACAGCATCGAAGATTTTGAAAATGTGACAGATTATCTTTAGTGCCATTGGTAAGTGAGGGTGAGGGTTCTTCACAGCACACAAAAACAGAGACAGAAAGAAACAGAAGTATTCAGAAACTGCTGAAGAAAACCTCAGGTTTCTGTTCCCCTGGAGGACCTCCAAATCAGAAGCAGCAATCAGACTTCTACTTAATCAGTGCCTTGGGTATAGTGCCCTAGAATCTCCCGAGTGTTATTACAGACACAGAAGTCTGAGAAGTAACTCTTTCATTGAAGCATGGCCATATACTTAGAAGAATCATTCTCAGACTTGACTCTGCATTACAATCACTTAGGGAGTTTTAAAAACTACTGATGACTCAGTTTTATTTCAAACTAAATAAGTCATCATCTTTGTGACTGAGACTCAAGCACTGGTATTCAAAAAAAAAAAAAACAAAAATCTCTCCAAGGTATAACCAAGATTGAGAATCACTGTTTTAGAACATTTAGTGAGGAATGGAAATTTCTTGTAATGGCAAAACCAGATGGTAACCGAGTACATCTATTTCTCCATCCTCTTTCCCAAGTTCCCATTGGATGTAGAAAAGTAAATAATAATAAAATCAATTCTGGAAAAGAAGAAGTGACATCAGAAGTCCAAACATCTTAAGATATTTTTTATAAGACAAAAGCAAATGGAATTTGTTGATGATGAAAGAACAGGAAACCATACTGCAAGATACCAGAGAGTTACAAGCTCAGATTAAATCAATACAAGAATCAAAGAATCACATTCTTAACAAATGGCTTCCCAGTTTCTGTTTATTCCATAAATAAAAGGTTTGTGAGCAAAGACTCGAAGAAAAGAGCAGAATTGGAGCTATCACCAGAATGTTGCACATACACAGAAAAAAGAAGGAGAGAAAAAAGGAAATGGAGGAGGATAGAGAAAGGCACATCCACCTAGAAGTGAAATTGACTAAAGCTTTTCATTCCCAGTGTGAAGCCTTCCTTACTTTGCCCAATATAGGGCACCAACTTCCTTCTCTGCCCCTCTATATAGGGAAGCCTCTTCTCCACCCTGGACACCCTGTTCACATACACAGAAGCAGCAGGCACCCCTCCCATAAAGGGAAATGCATTAGGAGAAAGAGGTCCATACTAATTGCAGAGTTTTGCTTTTAAAATTAGCCCTTCTTTTATTCAATGAAGGCCAATTAAAGATAACCATATTTGTGAGAAAATCTTTGTAGACAGTTGAAACCTTAAACAATAGAGGGCTGTTTTGGAAGGGCTTTACCTGGCTCACAGAATCAACAGAAGGTCTGAAGAACCAGGCTGTAAAAATGGGCAAGAACCTTTATCAGTGCAGGATGCTGCTACCAATTTCACCTCCAGTCAATATGTACCATCATGCCACTAGACTTAAGTCTATTGCCATTGGTGCAAATGGTCACACACAAAATGACAGATCAGGAAGGAGAATTTTCTACTCCCACCCATAATCCTTTCATGAAGGAGGTAAGCCCATTTCTTCCTCCTGTTTTGAGAGCTCCTTAAGATTCAAAGAAGGTTTTAATGCAAGAAGCCTAAAAACGGAACAATGATCATCACAATTACCACCAAAGTCCATAAAGGAGAAAAATAAAAATAGAGCATATAGAACAATTAAACTCAGAGGGGAGAAATTAATGAGTGAAGAAACAGCAGAGATTCTTTAAATTTTTTGAATTAATGCATTTATAGAGATTTGATAGATTTTTTTCATCTAGAATGCAAGCACGAAAATACTATGAATAAGAAAAAAAACAATGATTACTCGAAGGAAGTGTTGAGAAGAAACAATTCCTGATATTTAAAAATAATCTCTGAACTGATAAATTTAATGTACCAGCTAAATAGTAAACTGAAAGTTACATTATAGCCAAGCTTGTGATGAGGAAAACAAATTTCTCAGAATTTATGGTACAAATAAAAAGTTACTGAAAACTAAAGGAAAGTTAAGATACTTTGAGAACAGACACAGGGTTAGAAAAGGCATCTACGAGATATTCCAGAAGGAGACCTTTAGAGAGTATAGAGAAAAGAAAATAAATAAAAAAGATTTTAAAAATGAAAGAACAATTCCAAGTGTATGTGCAGTGTGCAAGAAATATATAATGTTTATATTGAGCTCATCAAGGATGTTAATAAGATTTTTGATAAAACTATATCTCATCAATTTCTGATAAAATCAGAACACTAGGAAAAAAAAAATTTATAAGAGTATCCTGAAAAAATAGCTAACCCGTAAGAGAATCAGAGTATTGGTGTTTCCATAAGCAACATTAGAAGTTATAGAAAACAATGAAAAAAGTTCATCAAAATTTTGAATCCAGACTTTTATCAATTAAGTTTAAAGGTATTTGATCCATCTTGAGTTGATTTATGCGTGTGTGTGTGTGTGATAAATAAGATGTAGTATATACTACATCATCTGTTGATGGACAATTAGGTTGAGCCCATATCTTCGCTATTATGAATAGTGCTACAATAAAAATACAAGTGGAGATATCTTTCTGATATACTCATTTCCTTTTGTTTGGGTATATAGTCAGTAGTGAGATTGTGTTTCTATACACCGATAACACTTGAGCTGAGATCTGAATCAAAGCAATCCCATTTACAATACCTACAAAATAAAAATAAAATCCAATTTACAAAAGCTACAAAAGATGGAAGATCGCTACAAGGAAATCAGTATATCAGAAAGATACCTGCACTTGTATTTTTATTACAGCACTATTCACAATAGCAAAGATATAGGCTCAACCTAATTGTCCATCAACAGATGATGTAGTATATATTTTCTTTATCATATATTACACCTACATACATACACATATATGATGTATATATGTACATATATGTGTATATATACACACTTGTATATGTCATGTGCATAATTGTGTATGTGTGTATACATATAATGGAATAAATTCATTCATAAAAAAAGAATAAAATCATGTTATTTGCAGCAGCATGGTTGGAACTAGAGGGCATTATCCTTATTGAAACAACTCAAAGTCAGATATTGCATGTTGTCACTTATAGATTGGAGCTAAATAATGTGCATACCTAGACATAGAGTGTAAAATGATAGTCACTGGAGATTTGAAAGGGTAGAAGGATTGCGGGGGTGAGGGATGAGAAATTACTTAATGGGTATAATGTGTACTATTTAGATGATAGTTATACAAAAAGCCTAGACTTTATCACTATGCAATATATCTATGTAACAATACTGCATGTGTACCTCTTAAGCTTACACAAATTTTAAAAAGAAAAAAGTGTAAAATAAAATAAAAATAATAAAAAAAGTATAACCTCTAAAATGCCATATAAAAATTACTTTTGAAAAAACTCTAAAAAGTGAAAAGGGAATCATCAGAGGATGGTGTAATATACAAGAAAATTAACAGTTGAGTATGATCCAGAGAAAGTATAGGAAACTAAAATGTAATAAAGAGAATCTGTTATTTCTTTACCATTAGAAGAGATTTTTCCTTAAGTAAAAAACTTAAAAACATAAAAGTTTTGTCACAATCTGCTTTCCATCCTGAGTGGTCTGTAATGACATCTTCAAGGTCACTGTTTTTTTGTTTTTCCTTAGCTATGTCAGCTAGACTGATGTAACTGTTGGTGGTATTCTTTATTTCTGTTTGTGATTTCTACTTTGCATATGATTCTTACAGTTTTCATCTTTCTGCTGAAATGATCTATTTGAGTTTCATGTTGTCCATCTTTTGCATTAGGGCCATTAACATACTAATTCTAGTTATTTTAAATTCGTGTCTGCTATTATTTGAATGTGTCTCACAAAATTCCTATGTTAAAGTTTAATTGCCAGTGTGATAGTATTAAGAGGTGGGGCCACTAGAAAGTGATTAAATCATTAGGGAGCCACCTTTGTGAATGGAATTAATGCCATTTTAAAAGAGGCATTTCACAGTATTGACCTCTGTTTGTCCTTCCATTCCTTCTGCATATGAGGACACAAAGTATATTCCTTCTGGAGGAAGCAGTGTACAAAGTGCTATCTTGGAAGCAGAACTCTGCTGGCACCTTGATCTTGAACTTCCCAGCGTTGGTAACCGAGTAATACATTTATGCTGTTCATAAATAACCCAGTCTAAAGTACTTTGTTATAGCAGCAGGAATAGACTAACACACTGTCTGAAAGTTCCAATATATGTGTCATACCTATATGTGGCTCAGAAGCCTGCTTTTTCTCATCAAAGTGTTTTCTCCCCCTTTTAACACATCTTATGTTTTCTTTATTTAGAAAACCAAATTGTGTTTAAGACAGCAGATACTCGGGTAAATAAATTTTTATGCTTGGAAATGAGTATCTTTCCTTCTGCTAGGACAATAGTTCTCAAACTGGTATTTGTCTCCAAGGAGATACTTGACAATGACTGAAAACATTTCTGATTGTCCCAATTGGGGGAAGGGTGTTACTGACATCTAGTGGGTAGAAATCAGGGATGCTGCTAAACATTCTTTAATGGGTAGGACAACCCCCACAACAAACAATTATTCAGCCCAAAATATACAACTGAGGTTGAGGAACCCCCACTTAGAGTAAAAACTGTCATCATATGGACACTAAAAATTGGATTTGGAGGACCACGCCCAGAGCATAAAGTGAAATGATATGGGAATTCTCTCAGCTTGGATCCTGATTCCAATATAAATCTATCGCAAATCTAAGTAGCTTGATCAAGGATTTGATCCACATAGAATTTAGTATGACCTGCTTTCTAAGTTAAAAAAAAAAATTGAAAATAACTTCCAATCAGTCAGCCATAGTGGAAAATAGAGGCCTATGGAAATAGGCCAAATATCACTGACATTTAAGCAAATTCCCTTTATTTTAGATAACAGAGGGGTACTTGTGCAGGTTAGTTACATGGGTATATTGCACCCAGGTGGTGAGCATAGTACTTAATAGGTAATTTTTAAACATACTCTCCCCTCTCCCCCTCCCCCTTCTAGTATTCTGCAGTGTCTATTTTTCCCATGTTTATGTCCATGTGTGTTCAGTGTTTAGCTCCCACTTATAAGTGAGAACATGGGATATTTGGTTTTCTGTTCCTGTGTTAATTCACTTAGGATTATGGCCTCCAGCTCCATCCATGTTTCTGCAAAGGTCATTATTCTTTTTTTTTATGGTGATGTAGTATTCCATTGTGTATATGTACCACATTTTCTTTAGCCAATTCATTATTGTTGGGCACCAAGGTTGATTCCGTGTCTTTGCTATTGTGATACCTATGATCATGAATATAACTACTCTGAAGATTTACTTTAAATGTGTGACTTCTTGTGAAGTTTATATTTGCAATTTCCTAGTTCTTTTGGACCCAGATTAACTCCTTTAAAGAATGCACAAAGCCATCTAAGGCATACCTGTCCCTCAAGAAAACAATGACTTTCACATAGTTTTTGAAAATTAAGATTCTGAACTGCCAGACATTATTGACTATAAAACAATCCAACTAATCTTTCTTTCTTTCTTTTTTTTTTTTTTTTTGCCTCCTAACAGGAGGCTTTAATGATTAGCTTCCATTTATATTCTCTCTTCACCTCTTCAGTAGCATCCTTACTTAAGGTGTCTATGTGATGTGACTTGAACCTTGGCCCTTCCCCTGCCAAGAAATCAGCGTTTCCATGAAGTGTATCACTCGGGCTGGGGGGGGGGAACACAACTCTTGTAGTTTGAACTATTGCTAGATTATTCTCTTCCTTCTGCTAATCTAGTGAACAGCATCTTCATTTTGATGGCCTTATTTGTGGACCCAGATGATTTCCCTAGTGGTGCCTATGTAGAAAGGAAAGGAAAGAAATTAATTTAATAAGCATCTGCTCTGTGTCTGCCTCTGTGCTAGATATTATATATAGGCATACCTCATTTTATTCTGCTTCACTTTATTGTGCTTTGCAGATATTGTAATTTTTACATATTGAAGGCTGTAGCATGTAAGTTTATCAGTGCTGTTTTTTCAACAGCATGTATTCACTTCATGTCCCCATGTCACATTTTGGTGATTCTCAAAATATTCCAAACTTTTCATTAATATTATATCTGCTATGGTGACCTTTGATCAGTATTTTTTTTCTCTTATT
The DNA here is from genome assembly GCA_963573385.1 of Cacajao melanocephalus. Classification (NCBI taxonomy): domain Eukaryota; kingdom Metazoa; phylum Chordata; class Mammalia; order Primates; family Pitheciidae; genus Cacajao; species Cacajao melanocephalus. Next base: position 57,249 of record CAUYLG010003124.1, on the reverse strand, counting down.
TATATATAATTTACATATTTATAATGATACATGCGAGTGCTTTTTGCATGCAAAGAATGTGTAATGATCAATTCAGGATAATTGGGGTATTCATCACCTTGAGTATTTATCATTTTTGTGTTAGTTAAGACTTCTGCTTACTTTGACATATACATAATATTGTTGCTAAGTATAGTTATTCTAGAGTATAATCAAAAATTAAAACTTATTTCTTGTGTCTAAGTGTATATTTGTACCCATAACCAACTTCTCTTCCTCCCCTCACCTATCCTTCTCAGTCTCTGGCATCTATTGTTCTATTGTCTATAATCCATGAGGTGGAATAACATGTTATAGTTGTCTTTCTGTTCCTTTGTGAGATTGCAGGGTTATATTGTAGTTCTATTTTTAGTTTTCTTTGAGAAATCTCCATATGTTTTTCATAGAAGTTGTATTAATTTACATTCCCACCAACAGTGTATGTATTCTCTTTTCTACACATGGTTGCCAGCATGTTATTTTTTGTCTTTTTAATAGTAGCCATTCTAACTGGGGTGAGATATCTCATTGTGGTTTTGATTAGTATTTCCTTGATTACTAGTGGTTGTATTAGTTCATTTTCACTCTGCTGATAAAGACATACCCAACTCTGGGCAAATTACAAAACAATAAAAAAATAAAAAAAGGTTTAATGGAATTATAGTTCCACATGGATTGGGAGGCCTTGTAATCATGGCAGAAGGCAAGGAGGAGCAAGTCACACCATACGGGGATGGCGGCGGACAAAGAGAGAGCTTGTGCAAGGAAACTCCCCCTGATAATACTGTCAGATCTTCTGAGACTTATTCACTAGGAGCACAGAAAAGACTTGCCCCAGTGATTCAGTTACGTCCCACTGGGTCCCTCACATAACACGTGGAAATTCAAGATGGGATTTGGGTGGTCATCCAGCCAAAACATATCAGTGATATTGATAAGATGTTGAGTAAGCTTTTATATATATAAAATATAAAATTGTTATATTTTGTATATATATAAATGTATAAATATAAAATGTATATATATAAAAGTAAGCTTTTATATATATAAATATAAAATTGTTATATATATAAATTTATAAATTTATGTCTATATAAAAGAAGATATATCTTCTTTTGAGAAATACCTATTTATATTCTTTGCCCATTTTTAGAGGAATTTTTTTTTCTGTTGAGATGTTTGAGTTCCTTGTATATTTTGGGTATTAGTTCCTTGTCAGATAATTAAGTCACAAATATTTTCTTCCATTCAAGAAGCTGTCTCTTCACTGTGTTGACTGCTTCTTTTGCTGTGCAGTTTTTTAGTTTAATATAGTCCCATTTGACTGTTTTTGTTTTTGTTTCTTGTACTTTTGAGGTCTGAGCCATAAAATCTTTGCCTAGACAAATGTTCTAAAGATTTCCCTATATTTTATTCTAGTAGTTTTATAGTTTTGGATCTTATGTTTAAGTCCTTATTTTGAGCTGTCTTGCATATGGTGAGAGATTAGGGTTAAGTTTTCTGTATATGGTTATTCAGTTTTTCCTGCACTATTTATTGAAGAACGTATTCTTTCCCCAGTTGTGTGTTCTTGTTGGCTTTGTCGAAGATCAGTTGGCTGTAAATATTTGGATTTCTTTATCCTGTTCTAGGTCTAGGTCTATTGTTACACTAATACCATGTTGTTTTGATTACTATAACCATGTAATCTATTTTGAAGCCAGGTAGTATGATACTTTCAACTTTGTTATTTTTGCTCAGGATTGCTTTGGCTATTTGAGCTCTTTTTTGATCAATGCAAATTTTAGAATTTTTTTCTGTTTTTGTGAAAAATTATGGTATTTTGCTAGGGATTGCATTGAGTCTTTAATTGCTTTGAGCGATATGTTCAACTAAATCCCATCCCATGAGCATGGAATGTGTTTTCATTTGTTTGTGTCCTCTTTAACTTACTTCATCAGTATTTGTAGTCTTCCTTGTAGAGATATTTTACCTTTTTGGTTAAATTAATTTGTAGGTATTTTTATAGCTATTGTAGATGGGTTTTCTCCTTGATAGTTTTGGCTATTTTATTATTGGTGTATAGAAACAATACTAATTTTTGTATGTTGATTTGGTATCTTACAAATTTGCTGAATTTGTTTGTTAGTTCTAAGAGTTTTTTTTTAGTGGAGTCTTTTTTTTTCTCTCTCTAGATATAAGATCATGTTATCTGCAAAGAACAATTTGACTTCCTCTTTTCTAATTTGGATTTTTATTTGTTTTTCTTGCCTAACTGCTCTGACTTGAACTTCTAGTACTATGTTGAATAGGAGTGGTTAAAATTAGCATGCTTGTCTTGTTCTGGTTCTTAGAGGAAAGGCTTTCAACTTTTACCCATTCAGTATGTTAGCTGAAGGTTTGTCACATATGGCCTTATTTATTTTAAGGTATGGTCTTTTGCTCAGTTTGTTGAGAGTTTTTATTATGAATGGGTATTGAATTTTGTCAAATGTTTTTATGCATCTATAGAGATGATCATATTATTTCTGTCCTTTATTCTGTTTATGTAATGTATCATGCTTATTAATTTGTATATGTTAAATGATTCTTCCATCTCTGGTATAAAAGCCTCTCGATCATGGTATATTATCTTTTTGATGTTCTGTTGGATTTGGTTTGCTGGTATTTTTGTTGAGAGTTTTTGCATCTTTGTTCATTAGCTTATTGGCCTGTATTTTTGTTGTCGTTGTGTTCTTGTCTGGTTTTGGTATCAGGGTAATGCTGGCTTTATGGAATGGGTTAGAAAAATTTTCTTTCTTTTTCATTTTTGGGGGGATAGTTTGAGGATAATTGGTATTAGTTATTTATACATTTGGCAGAATTCTGCAGAGAATCTATTCAGCCCTGAACTTTTCTTTTTTTTGTCACTGATTTAATCTTTTCTTTTTTATTGTACTTTAGGTTCTAGGGTACACGTGCAGATCATGCAGGGTTGTTGCATAGGTACATACATGGCAAGGTGATTTGCTGCCTTCATCCCTCCCACCACCTATATCTGGTATTTCTCCCCACTTTATCCCTCCCCACCCTCTGCTGTCCTTCCCCTAGACCCAACTAACTGCAGTGTGTGATGCTCCCCTCCCTGTGTCCACATGTTCTCATTGTTCATTACCCACCTATGAGTGAGAACATGAAGTGTTTGGTTTTCTGTTCTTGTGTCAGTTTGCTGAGAATGATGGTTTCCAGTAAAAGAATTGCTTTCGTGTTCAGATTTAACATAGAAAGAGTGTACAAATTCACTTGCAGTTCTGTTTAATGCTCTGAAATTTTATGTTGGATTAACCTATGGTCATTCCTCCTTGAAAGTTGTCAATACCAGAATAGAAGCCGTGAATAGAATAAAATTGGCTCCTATAATTCAACAACAACAAAAAAACCAATACTCCAACTTAAAAAAATGGGCAAATGATTTGAATAGACATTTCTCTAAAGATTATATATTTTCTCTAAAGAATATCTATATCTATTTATCTATATATATATAAAGTCCACACACACACACACACACACACACACACATATATATGACTAACAAACATATGAAAAGATACTCTGCCAGGTGCAGTGGCTCAAGCCTGTAATCCCAGCACTTTGGGAGGCTGAGGTGGGCAGATGACGAGGTCAGGAGTTTGAGACCAGCCTGACCAATATGGTGAAACCTTGTCTCTACTAAAAATACAAAAATTAGCCAGGTGTTGTGCCACATGCCTGTAATTGCAGCTACTCAGGAAGCTGAGGCAGGATAATCACTTGAACATGGCAAGCAGAGGTTGCAGTGAACCAAGATCATACCACTGCACTCCAGCCTGGGTGACAGAGTGAGACTCCATCTCAAAAAAAAAAAAATACTCAATGTCATCAATAATTAGGAAAATCCAAATTAAAATCCCAATGAAATATTAATTCACATCCATGAGGATGGCTATTAAAAACAACAAGAACAACAACAAAATTAAGTAGGAAAAGATGGGTTGCTGAGGATGTGGAGAAATAGAAACCTTTGTGCACTGTTGGTGGGAATGTTAAATAGTGTAGCTGCCATGAAAACTAGTATGGTGGCCCCTCAAAACTTAAAAAATACAGTTATGTAATCTAGCAATTTCATTTCTGGGTATGTACCCCAAAAATTGAAAACAAGGTTTCAAAGAGATATATGTACACCCACATTTATAGTAGTATTATTCACAATAGCTAAAATATAAACACAGCCTAAATTTGTATTGATACATGAATGGATAAACAAATGTGGTATATGCATAAAATGGCATATTATTCAGCCTCAAAAAGAAAGAAAATTTTGACACATGTAACATAAGTGAACCTTGAGGACAGTATGCTAAGTGAGATATGCCAGTTACAAAAAGAAAATTCTATGTGATTCCACTTATATGAGGTGTCTAGATGGTCAAATTTGTAGCAACAGAGGGTAGAATGGTGATTATGAGGAGCTTGGAAGAAGGAGAGAAATAGGGAGTTGTACTGAGTTTTTGCAAAATAAGATGAAGTAGTTCTGGAGATTGGTTGCACAATAATGTAAATATACATAACACTGCTGAACTCGGAAAGAATTAAAATGGTGGTGTCTTTATAGCACAATTTTTAAAAAGGGAGAAATTTGGTTATACAATCTTCTTTAAATATATATGTAAATATAAAAAATAATATAAATATACAGATATATAATATATAAATAAAATATGAAAATAGAATAATATTAAAATATAAGTATATTTAAAACTCTATAGTCAGCTATGTATGATGATAGAGGCACCTTTCTGTGTAACGGCAAGGAAATGCACCATAGCCTCCTATGGGTCCTCTACATTCTGAGATTGAGCAAAATACTTAACTATCTCTATTAAGTTATCCATTATAATTTAACTAATGACTTTCTGTACTCTTATTTATTTATTTATTTAAACCAAATACCATTTTCAAATTAATTTTTGTAGGTACATGGTAGGTGTATATACTTATGGGGTACATGAGATGTTTTGTTACAGGCATGCAAGGTGAAATAAGCACATCATAAAGAATGGGGTACCCATGCCCTCAAACATTTATCCATTGAGTTTCAAACAATCCAATTACACTCTTTAAGTTATTTAAAAATGTAGTTATTATTGATTATGGTCACCTTGTTGTGCTACCAAATAGTAGGTCTTATTCATTCTTGCTATTTTCTGTATCCATTAACCATCCCATCCTCTTCCTCAGGTCCCCACTATCCTTCCTAGTTTCTGGTAACCATCCTTCTTCTACTCTCTATGTCCATGAGTTCAATTGTTTTGATTTTTAGATCCTGCAAATAAGTGAAAACATATCATGCTTGTCTTTCTGTGCCTGGCTTATTTCACTTAACCGTAATGACCTCCAGTTCCATCCATGTTATTGCAAATGACTAGACCTCATTCCTTTTATGGCTGAATAGTACTCTATTGTATACATGTATTACATTTTCTTTATCCTTTCATCTGTTGATGGACATTTAGGTAGCTTCCAAATCTTAGCTATTGTAAAAAATACTGCAACAAACATAGTATTGCAGATATCTCCGTGATATACTGATTTCCTTTGTTTTGAGTATGTACCAGCAGCAGGATTGCTGGATCATATGGTAGCTAAATTTTTACTTTTTGAGGAACCTCCTAACTGTTCTCCATGGTGGTTGTACTAATTTACATTCTGATCAACAGTGTATATGGGTTCCCTTATGTCCACATCCTTGCCAGCATTAGTTACTGCCAGTCTTTAGGATATATGCCATTTTAACTCGGGTAAGATGATATCTCATTGTAGTTTTGATTTGCATTTCTCTGATCAGTGATGTTGAGTACATTTTCATATGCCTCTTTGCCTTTTGTGTCTCCTTTAGAGAGATGTCTATTCAGATACTTTCCCTATCTTTTGATTGAAATATTGGATTTTTTTTTCTTACAGAGTTGTTTGAGCTTTTTATATATTTTGGTTATTCCTCACTTGTCAGACAGATAGCGTGCAAATATTTTCTCCCACTGTGTGGATGGTCTTTTCACTTTGTTGTTTCCTTTGCTGTGCAGAAGCATTTAAACTTGTTGAATCCCATTTGTCCATGTTTGCCTGTGCTTGTGGGGTATTGCTCAATAGATTTTTGCCCAGACCAATGTCCTGGAGATTTTCCCTAATGTTTTCTTGTAGTTGCTTTATTATTTGAGGTCTTAGATTTAAATATTTAATCCATTTTGATTTAATTTTTCTATATGGCAAGATATAGGGGTCTCATTTCATTTTTCTGCATAGAGATATCCAGTTTTCTTAACACCGTCTATTGAAGAGACTGTCTTTTCCCCTGTGTATGTTCTTGGCATCTTTGTCGAAAATGAGTTCACTGTAGCTCTCTGGATATGTTTTTGGGTTCTTTATTCTCTATTCTGTTTCATGGTCTATGTGTCTCTTTTTATGACAATATCATACTATAGCTAATACTACAGCTCTGTGATATAATTTGAAATCAGATAATGTGATTCCTCCAGTTTTGTTCTTTTTGCTAAGGATAGCTTTGGCTATTCTGGGTCTTTTGTAGTTTCGTGTAAATTTTAGGATTTCTTTTCTATTTCTGTGAAGAATGTCATTGGTATTATGTCAGAGATTGCAATGAAACTGTAGATTGCTTTGAGTAATATAGACGTTTTATCAATATTGATTCTTTCAATCCATGTACATTGAATGTTTTTCCATTTTTTGGTTTCCTCTTCGATTTCTTTAACCAGTGTTTTATAGTTTCCATCACAGAGATAGTTCACTCCTTTGGTTAATTGCTAGGTATTTTATTTGTGGTTATTGTAAATTGAATTACTTTCTTGATTTCTTTTTCACATTGGTCACTGTTGAACATGGAAAAATGTGATTTTTTTTTCTTTTTCTTTTCCTTTTTTTTTTTGAGACAGAGTCTTGTACTGTTACCCGGGCTGGAGTGCAGTGGTGCCATCTCAGCTCACTGCAACCTCTGCCTCCCAGGTTCAAGTGATTCTCCTTGCCTCAGCCTCCCCAGTAGCTGGGATTACAGGTGCCCACCACCACATCCAGCAATGTTTTTTGTATTTTTAGTAGTGACGGAGTTTCACCATGTTGGCCAGGCCGGTCTTGAACTCTTGACCTTGTGATCCACCCACCTCGGCCTCCCAAAGTGCTGGGATTACAGGGGTGAGCCACTGTGCCCGGCCTGCTACTGATACTTTATGTTGATTTTGTATCCTACAAATTTACTGAAGTTGAATTTTTCATCAGTTGTAGTAGCTTTCTGGTGGAGTCTTCAGGTTTTTCCAAACATAAGATTACATAATCTGCAAACAAGGATAATTTGACTTCTTCCTTTCCAACTTGTATGCCCTTTATATCTTTCTCTTGTCTGATTGCTCTAGCTAGGGCAAGAAGTGGCCTTTGAGATGGGCCTTCAAGCATATTTTGGAAGTCTCTGAAGGAATAAAAAGATTGTATTAATCTCTTTATTCATTCTGAGATTGAGCAGAATACTTAACTGTCTCTGTTAATCAAGTTATCCATTATAATTTAACTAATGACTTTCTGTACTCTTATTTTTTAAAAAGATGTTTATTAGCTTTCATTTTCATATTTGTCTAAAGCTTCAATTTTCATGTATATTAACAAATGAATTGCAGCTCATTAGTGTAGGGAATATTGACATAGTAAGAAATAATAAGTCCTTGAAATCGAACAGACTGGATTAAATCTCACTCTGCCACTCTCTAGCTTTGCAATTTGGGTAAACCATTTTTCTAAGACTGTTACCTCAAGTATAAAATAGAGTTGATATCATGATCTGATGGGGCTGTTGTGATGATCTGAGACACCATCTGTCAAGGTTTTTTTGGCCTAGGCCTTGGAACATAATATGTACTTGATAAATGATTATTACTATTAATATTAGATATATCAAGATGCCTGTGCTCATAATGAATAATTATCTAGATTCCTAACTTAAGAGAGATATAGAAATTTTATAAACAGATTAGGAGATATGTAATAACTAAAATTTGGAAAATAAGAATTTTGAAGCATGGAGGCTATTTAAAAGCCCATTTATTTGGCAAGAAAAATTAGAATCATTATTGCAACAAAAAGCTCATTCCACAAGAAATAAAACCCTTCACTGAAATATTTATTATACATGAAGGTGAGTGCTGATGTGTTCTTTTTTAAGAATAAGACTAGTTATTTATCTATTTTGATTACATAAGACAAGTCTTCCTAGAAGGAAAGACAGGATAAATGGCTGCTTATAGATTTTTCTAATTCTGTGTTTCTATAACTATAAAAAAAGCACTGCCAACATGTAGTCAGTAGTAACTCTAAATTCATGAATCTTTTAAATATAGGTAAGTTTTTAGGCAATGATATAGACATGGTAGAAAGCCTTAGGCCCTATGTACTGAAGAGAAAATTGTGTCCCATGAATTTTTAATAAACTAAACAGTGCTATTTCCATGAAAAAAAAATAAGGTATGCTAAATAAGAGTGACAGGAATTCCAAGGGGAAGGGCTGAAAAAAGACAGACTTTGGCACTTTCATTTTTCAGTGGACTGAAGGAAAAAATGTAGGAGTTTATAGTAAGAGTAGAAGATTTTATTATATCAAAACTAGGGAAGCTTCTGATTTGAGTGTCTTGCATAAATTTACATCATAATTTGAAAGTCCTATCTGCAAATATTTAAAAGGAGCTTAATTAATATACATTTTTGCTGTCGTATTTAATTCCAATATTCCGGTGCGATATACAAAATAAAGATTATATTCTGTCACATATCAGACATGTTACATTGTCTGAGTCTCAATTTCTCCAACTCTATGATGAAATGGTTGACATAAAGAATCCTTAAGTCTTTTGAAAAGTTTTATGGGTCTTGGATACAGGCACCTCTAATAGAGCTTTAAAGGAATAGAATTGCCAATGAAAATTTATTATGAAGCATAACTGGTCTCAGGTCATCCTATGCAAAAGACATTCTTGAGACATTTTGAAATCCTGGTACTGTAAAGGAAAGTGAGAACTCATCCATGGAAATAGGAAGTACTTAGATTTCAGTTGTGTGCTACAGCCAGTCAGTTCTATGCATCTCTTCCCAACTCTGTGTTTGATACTTCATGTTTAACAATATAAAAGAATAGTGTTCTCTCTTCTTTCTTAAGTTTCTTTTTAGAATATATATGACTATTAATAAAAAAAATTATACCATTATACTGTGGGATTTGCAACCTACATTGCCAATACATAGTGTAAAGTTATATACTGAGCATAGCTTTACACTATGTAAAGCATGTAAAACATGCTGAAGAGGGTCTAAATCAAATTATATAGTATTCCTGGGTTGAATGGTAGATCTGTTTTAAGCTCTTTGGAAAATCTCCAAACTGCTTTCCACAGTGGTTGAACTAATTTACATTTCCACCAGCAGTGTATAAGCATTCCCTTTCCTCTGTAGCCTCACCAACATCTGTTATTTTCTGAATTTCAAATAGCAGTTCTTAACGGTGTGAGATAATATCTCATTGTAGTTTTCATTTGCATTTCTCCAGTAATTGGTGATATTGAGCACTTTTTCATATGCTTGTTGGTCATGCGTATGTCTTCTTTTGAGAATTGTCTATTAATGTGCTTTGTCCATTTTAAATGTTTTTTTTTCTTGAATTGTTTAAATGCATTAAAAGATTCTGAATATTAGACCCTTGTCAAATGCATATTTTGGGAATGTTTTCTCCCATTCTGTAGGGTCTGTTTACTTTGTTTATAGTTTATTTTGCTGCACAGAAGCTCTTTAGTTTAATTCAGTCTCACATATTTTTGTTTTTGTTGCAATTGCTTTTGGAGATTTTATTATGAAACCATTGCCAAAACCTATGTCCAGAATGGTATTTTTTAGGTTTTTGTCTGGAGTTTCTATAGGTTTTAGCCCATACATTTAAGTCTTTAATCCATTTGAGTTAGTTTTTGTATATAGTGAAATGAAGGTGTCCAGTTTCAATCTTTGGCATATAGCTAGCCACTTATCCAAGCACCATTTATTGAATAAGAAGAACTTTTCCTATTGCTTGTTATTGTTGACTTAGTCAAAGACTACATAGTTGTAGGTGTGTGGCTTATTTCTGGGTTGTCTAACATGTTACATTGGTCTACGTGTATGTTTTTGTACCATTATCATGATGTTTTTGTTACTGCAGCCTTATTGCAAAGTTTGGAGTCAGGTAATTTAATGCCTCCAGCTTTGTTATTTTTGCTTACTTACAATTGCTTTGGCCATTTGGGATTTTTTTTTTTTTTGGTCCCATATAAATTAAAAAAAAATTTTTTTTTCCTATCTCTGTGAAGAATGACATTGGTAGTTTGGAAGGAATAGCATTGAATCTGTAAATTGCTTTGGACAGTATGATCATTTTCACAATATTGATTATTTCTGTTCATGAGCATGGAACGTTTTTCCATTTGTTTGCATTTCCTCTGATTTCTTTCAGCAGTGTTTTGTCATTTTAATGGTAGGGATCTTTCACCTCCCTGGTTAGCTTTATTCCTAGGTATTTTATTCTTACTGTGGCTATTGTAAATGGGATTACTTTACTGATTTGCCTCTCAGCTTGGATATTATTGGTATATAAAAATATTACTGATTTTTGTACATTGATGTTGTATTCTAAAACTTTACTGAAGTTGTTTATCAGTTCTAGGAGCATTTGGAAAGAAATGATAGCGTTGTCTAGGTATAGATTTATATCATTGTGAAGAGTTGACAGTTTGACTTCCTCTTTGCCAGTTTGGATGCCCTTTATTTTCTTCTCTTGACTAATTGCTCAGACTAGGATTTTCAAACACTATGTTGAATAGGAGTGGTGAGAATGAGCAACCTTGTCTTGTTTTAGTTCTCAAGGGAAATGTTTCCAGCTTTTGCCCATTCAGTATGGTGTCAGGTGTGGGTTTGTTGTAGATCATTCTCATTATTTTGAGGTATGTTCCTTCAATTCCTAGATTGCTGACGGTTTTTAATTTGAAGTGATGTTGAATTTCATCAAAAGTTTTTTCTGCACTTAATGAAATTATCATGTAGCTTTAGCTTTTAGTTCTGTTTTATATACTGAATCACATTTATTGATTTGCATATGTGGAACCAACCTTGGTATCCCAGGAATAAAGCTGCTTGATTGTGATAGATTAGCCTTTTATGTGCTGCTCGATTCAATTTGCTAGTATTTTGTTGAAAATTTTTGCATCTATATTCATTAGGGAAGTGGGTTCCCCCCCCGCCCCTCCCCCATTGTGTCTCTGACAGGTTTTGGTGTAAGAATGAGGCTGGCCTCATGGAATGAAGTAGGGAAGGGTTCCTCCTTCTCAATTTTGGGAATAATTTTAGTAGGACTGGTACCAGCTCTTCCTTACATCTGGTAGACTTTGACTGTGAACCTGTATGGTCCAGGGCTTTTTCTGGTTAGTAGGGTGTTTTTGTTTTTAATTACTGATTTAATTTCAGAACACATTATTGATAAGTTCAGGATTTCAGTTTCTTTATGGTTTAATCTTGGAAGGTTTTATGTTTCCAGGAATTTATCCATTTCCTATAGGTTTTCTAGTTTGTGTGCACAGAGGTGATTGTAATAGTCTTACAGTTTTTTTGTATTTATGTAGGGTCATGGTAATGTTTTCTGCCTCAAGGATTTGTCTAATGCTGTCAGTGGTGTTGAAGTCTCCTACTATTATTGTGTGGGTAACTAAGTCTCTTCATAGGTCTCTAACAACTTATTTTATAAATTTTGATGTGCCAGCATTGTGGATACATATATATATATATACACACACACACACACACACACACATATGTACAGACAATATATACACATACACACATATATATGATAGTCAAATATTCTTGTTGAATTGAACCCTTTATCATTATGTAATGCCCTTCTTTTCCTTTTTGATTGTTGTTTGTTTAAAGTTTATTTTGTCTGAAATAAGAGCAATTCCTATTCTTTGTTTTTCATCTTGATTGATCTTTCTCCATCCTTTTACTTTGAGCCTGTGTGTGTCACTGCACATGAGATGGGTCTCTGGAAGATAGCATACAGTTGGGTCTTGCTTCTTTATCCAACTTGCTACTCTGCTTTTTTAAGTGGGGCATTTATACAATTTATGTTCAAGGTTAATATTGATATGTGAGGAGTTGAGCCTATGATCATGTTATCTGGTTGTTATATAGATTTGAGTGTATGTTTTCTTTATAGTGTCAGTAGGCTATGTACTTAAGTGTTTTTGTATTGGCAGGTAATGGCTTTTTGTTTCCATGTTTATCACCCCCTTAAGGACCTCTTATAAGGCAAGTCTGGTGATGATAAATTCTCTTAGCATTTTCTTGTCTGAAAATTATTTTATTTCTTCTTCACTTATTAAACTTAGTTTTGCTGGATATAAAATTTTGGTTGAGATTTCTTTAAGAATGCCGAAGATAGGACCCTCATCTCCTCTGGCTCATAAGATTTCTGCTGAAAGATCTACTGTTAGCCTGATGGGGTTCCCTTTGTATGTGACCTGCCCCTTGTATTTAGCTGCCTTTAGTATTTTTTCTTTCACACTGACCTTGGAGAATCTGAAGACTATATGTCTTGGGGATGGTCCCCTTGTAGTAGTATAGTATCTCACTGGGGTTCTCCAAATTTCTTGAATCTGCATGTAGACCTCTCTAGCAAGGTTGGGGAAATTTTCATGGATAATATCTTCAAATGTATTTTCCAAGTTGCTTGCTCTCTTTATCTAATTTTCTGGAATGCCAATGAATTGTAGGTTTGGTATCTCTGTGTAATCCCATATTTCTTGGAGGTTTTATTTTTTAATTCTTTTTTTCTTTTATTTTGTCTAAGTTTATTTGAAGAACTAGTTATTCAAGCTCTGATATTCTTTCCTCAGCTTGATCTATTCTGCTGTTAAAACTTCTCATTGTATAATATTACGAAATTCTTTTTTTTTTTTTTTTTGAGACAGAGTCTGACTCTTGTCGCCCAAGCTGGAGTGCAATGGCATGATCTCGGCTCACTGCAATCTCCGCATCCTAGGATCAAGTGATTCTTCTGCCTCAGCCTCCCAGGAAGCTGGGATTACAGGTGTCTGCCACCACACTCAGCTAATTTTTGTATTTTTAGTAAAGATGGGGTATCACCATGTTTGCCAGGCTGGTCTTGAACTCCAGACCTCAGGTGGTCTACCTGCCTTGGCTCCCAAAGTGCTGGGATTACAGGCATGAGCCACCATGCCTGGCCAATATTATGAAATTCTTATAGTGAGTTTTTCAGCTTTAGATCCATTAGAGTCATTCTGAAAGTGAGTGTTCTTTCAGCTCTTGAATAGTTTTGTTGGATTCCTTAGATTCCTTCAATTGGGTTTCTACTTTCTCCTGAATTTTGAAAATCTTTGTTGCTATAAAGATCTTGAATTCTATGTCAGTTATTTCAGCCATTTCAGTCTGGTTAAGAACCATTGCTGGGGAGCTGATTCACACTGGTTAAGAACCATTGCTGGGGAGCTAATGCAGTTGTTCGGAAATAAGAAGACACTCTGACTTTACAGTTGCCAAAGTTCTTGCACTGGTTCTTTTTCATTTGTGTTGGCTGGTGTTCCTTTAATACTTGAAGTTGCTGGGTTTTTTGAATGGGCCTTTTTGTTTCTATATTCTCTGATGCCCTCGAGGGTTTGACGATGGTTGGGTTTAGTTGATTGGTTTCCTTTCTGGATTCTTTCAGGGGTCCAAGGCTTATCAACACTCCTGGGCTGCATACTGTATTTGTGGGGTCTGGGAATAGGCCTGCAGTTTTGTTCTCTGGCTCCTGGAGGTTAAACACCTGCTGCACTGAAGGGGCTGAGTTCCCAGTCCACTGGCAACAACATGCCAATGGAGGCTGCCAGCAAAAGTGCTCTGGTGGGGTGGCAGTGCACCCCCGTGTGTGTACGCCGGCCAAGTGGTGGTGGGTCAATGCAAGTGTGTGCACTGGCAGTCTGGCAGGGGTCATTGCATGTGTGTGCACCTGTGATGGGTCATATGCTCATGCATGCTGATGGGGTGGTGGTGAGTCTTCACATGCATGCTGGTGGGGTGGTGCTAGGTCCCTGCATGTACATGCTGACAGGGCAGCAGGAGCTCCACATGTGCATGTATGCTGGCAAGGTGGTAGGGGAGGCTGCAAGAAAGTGCACACCAGTTGGGGAGGCTGCAGGCAGGTGCATGCCTGTAGAAGTCTGTCTGCAAAAGTGCTCCAATGGTTAGGCAAGACCTGCCTGCAAAAGATATGACAATGGCCACTAGCAAGCTGAGGCTGTACTGAAAAAGTGTGGCCAGGCAGTGACCCTGGGAGAGGCTAGCAGACAAGAGGCGCTCAGATCCAACTGGCCCCATCCTCAGGCAAGACTACCCTGCCCTGTCCAGGTCTGGCAGCAAACGAAGGCTAAAGCTGCCTAGAGGTGTATGGTAAGCTTTGTGGAATAGGCACCTATGGATGTGCCTGATTGCAGCTGTTCCCATGCCAAACCTTCTGGGTTCCACACAGGCTGGAGTTCTGTCTCTACTAACTCTCTGGGAAGTTCTCTCTGCCAGTTCAGATGTCCACGAAGATTGTGAAGTATCCCACAGCTAGTTTTTCAGAGGTCTGTGGCAGAAGTAGGCTACTTCATGGCTATATCACTCACCAGTTTCCTAGGAGCTGCTCAAGGCCAGGAGCAGTTCTGGTTCTTGGATACCCCATGCAGGGTTCCCAGTATCCTTGCCTTTCAGCCTGGAGTCTGCATCCTCCTGTCCATTCTCTGTGCCTTCTCTCCAAAGACCTCTTCAGAGTGTCCTCCTTTCTTCATTGTGTATTTTTAGAACCTTTGTGAAAGATCAGTTGACTGCAATAGACACTTGAAGAACAGGGGTTAGAACTGCCCAGAGTCCACTTATATGCAAGTTTTCTTCCACCGCTGCTGTCCCTGAAGTGGTAAGACCAATCTTTCTCTTTCTTCTCTTCCTCCTCTGCCTACTCAACATGAAGATGATAAAAATGATGAGGATGAAGACCTTTATGATGGTCTACTTCCACTTAATAAATACTAATTATATATGCCCTTTCTTAATATTTTCTTTACTGTAGCTTGCTATATGGAAAGAACGCAGCATATAATATATATAACATAAGAAATATGTAATAATTGACTGTTTATGTTACTAGTAGGGCCAACAGTTATTGCAGAAATAAGTAATAATTGACTGTTTATGTTACTAGTAGGTTATTAGTAGTTTTAGGGGAGTGAGAAGTTATGCACAGAGTTTTGAGGGAGTCAGAAGTTATACATTTTAACTGTGTGGGAAGTTGTCTCCCCTAACTACCATATTCTTGAAGTATCAATGGTATATATGTGTGGATTTATTTCAGAGTTCTTTTCTGTTCCATTTGTCTAAATGTCTATCTGTATGCCGTAACATACTGTTTTAATTACTGTATCTTTGCAATATATATTTAAATCAGGAAGTGTGATGTCTTCAGCTTTTTTCTTCAAGATTGTTTTGACTATTCAGGACCTTTTGTGGTTCCATGTAACTTTTAGAATTTTTTTTTTCTATATTCGGGAGAAATACCATTGGGATTTTGAGAAAAATTACATTATATCTGTAGATTGCTTTGGATTGTATGGAGATTTTAACAATATTAAGTTTTATAATTTATTAATACAGGATAGCTTTCCATTTGTGTTTTCTTTCAGTTTTTTTTTAATCAAAAATAAACAAATGGGATTTTGTTAAACTAAACAACTTCCACACAGCAAAAGAACCAACCAATAGAGTAAATAGGGTAACCTACAGAATGAAAAAAAAAATATTTGCAAACCATGTTTCTGTTAAGACATTCATGGCTGGGGGTGGTGGCTTATGCATGTAACCCCAACAGTTTGAGAGGCCGAGGCAGCAGGATCACTTGAACTCAGGAGTTCGAGGCCAACCTGAGGAACATAGGGAGGCTCTGTTTCTACAAAAAATACAAAAAATAGCTGGGTGTAGTGGCATGTGCCTGAGGTCCCAGCTTCTTGGGAGGCTGAGGTGGGAGGATCACCTGAGTCCAGAAGGGCAAGGTTGCAGTGAGCCATGATCACACCACTGCACTCCAGTCTGGGTGACAAAGTGAGACCTTGTCTTAAAAAAAAAAAAAGACAATTACATGCCCAACAAGCAGCATCTGCTTGCAGGGAAGCCTCAGGTGGTGCTCTCAGGGACTGCATTGTAGTTCCTGTGCTGGCCAACAATGCCTGACCAGTAAGTGCTCCAGTGGGGTGGCCACTTATCAGCCAGCCTGCTCTTTTTTCCACATTGCAGCTTCTCCTAGGCCCATGGCAATCCCCACATTGTGTTGCTGGTGCGTGTGTGTATGGGCAGGCTTTTCCCTTCCTTGCCTTGTTAGTGCATGTGTGTGTGTGTGCACCCTGCCCTGCTGCTGCTGCTGTGGCAAAAATACACTCCACACACCCCCACCACTGGACCGCCATTGTAATCAAAGTCTTGGCAGGCACAGAGCAAGTCAACCGTGCACCCTCCCATGACCTGCCCTTGTACCAACACTACCATGGGAGTAAAATTAGGCACAGAGAACAGTGGACTTTCCACCTCCCTACGTGACCACCCCTGCTTGCAGTGCACAGAGAATGCACACAGACCTGCCCAAGTGCAGACTGCTCAAAAGCTGTGCTGCCTCTGCCATTATGGTGAATATCTATACAGAGGCAGGCACTCCGTCACCCACTAGCATCTTGTTGCAGCCGAAGAGCATTCACCCTCCTGGGCTGCCACAGCCACTGCAGCTGACACGTGCAAATAGGACAGATCCCATTAACACTGCACTATGAAATGCTTTGGCTGACACCACCCATTAGAGTGTAGTGACCAGTGGTCTGGGAGCACCTTGCCCACCTCCTGTGCAGTAGGTTCCTGAGTTTGAGGAGCCAGAGAACAAAGTCAGAACCTGATATAAGTTCCCCAGAGTTAGAGAACACAGCGAAGGAGTTGGGAGCTGAGTGTTGGCTCCCTAAAATCTTCCAGAAATGAAGCCAGTTGGCTGATTCCACCTTATACCACAATCAAACTTTCAAGGTCATCAGATAGCATAAAAGAAAAAAAGCACCCAAAAGTCAGCAACGTCAAAGATTGAAGAAACATCAATTCCTAAAGATGAGAAAGAACCAATTCAAGTACTCTCATAACTTGAAAAAACAGACTGCCTTCTTTCCTCTGAAGTTTCATACCACTTTGACAGCATGGGATCTGAACTAGGCTGATATGGTTGAAATGACAGAAACGGAATTCAGAGTACGGATAGGAACGAAGATCATTGAGGTGCAGGATTATGTTGAAATCCAATACAAGGAAGCTAAGAATCACAATAAAATGATACAGGAGCTGACAGAGAAAATAACCAGTATAGAAAAGAAGGTAACTGACCTGATAGAGCTGAAAAATACAATACAAGAGTTTAATAATGGAATCATAAGAATACCAGAATAGACAAAGTTGAGGAAATAATCTCAGAGCTTGAACACTGGCTTCCTGAAATAAGACAGTCAAGGATAGAGAAAAAAGAATGAAAATGAATGAACAAAAGTTCTGAGAAATATGGGATTATGTAAAGAGATCGAATCTACAACTCATTAGTGTCCCTGAAAGAGATGGAGATAGTGTAAGAACATTGAAAAAGTATATTACTCATGAGAACTTTCCTAATAAAGCTACAGAGACCAACATTCAAATTCAGGAAATGCAGAGACGCTCAGTAAGATACAACACAAGAAGTTCACCTCCAAGACGCATAATCGTCAGACTCTCCAAGGTCAAAATGAAGGAAAAAATGTTAAAGGCAGCTAGAGAGAACAGTCAGTTAACCTATAAAGGGAAATCCATAAGACTAACAGTGGAGCTCTCAGCAGAAACCCTATAAGCCAGAAGAGATTGGGGGCCAGTATTCAACATTCTTTAAAGAAAAGTAATTCCAAGCCCAAATTTCATATCCAGCCAAACTAAGCTTCATAAGCAAAGGGGAAATAAGATCCTTTTCAGACAAGATAATGCTGAGGAAATTTGTTACTACTAGACCTACCTTACAAGAGCTCCTGAAGGAAACACAAACTATGAAACGGTAAGCCCATTACCAGCCACAACAAAAACACACCTGAGTACATGGACCAGTGACACCATAAAGCAATTACACATACAAGTCTGCATAATAACCAGCTACAGCCATGATTACAGGATTAAATCCACCCGTCAATACTAACCTTGAATGTAAATGGGCTAAATGCCCCAATTAAAAGTCAGAGTGGTGAGATGAATAAAAAACCAATACAGTATGCTGTCTTCCAGAGATCCACCTCACATACAGTGACACACACAGGCTCAAAAAGAAGAGATGGAGAGAAATTTACCAAACAAATGGAAAACAGGAAACAGCAGGGGTTGCAATCCTAATTTCAGACAAAAGAGACTTTAAATCAACAAAGATTAAAAAAAAAAAAAAAGGCCTAGAGGGGCATTACATAATGGTAGAGGGTTCAATGCAGCAAGAAGGCTTAACTATTCTAAATATATATGCACTCAACACAGGAGGAGCCAGATTCACAAAGCAAGATCTTAAAGACCTTCGAAGAGATTTAGACTTCCACACAATAATAATGAGAGATTTCAACACCCAACTGACAGTATTAGACAAATCATCAAGGCAGAAAATTAACAAAGATAGTCAGGACCTGAACTCAGCTCTGGGTGGACCTAATTGACATCCCCAGAACTCTCCGCCCATAAGCAACAGAATGTACATTTTTCTCACCACATGACACATCCTCTAAAATTAACCACATAATCAGACACAAAATGCTCCTCAGCAAATGCAAAAGAATTGAAATCATAATAACCACTCTCTTAGATGGCAGTACAATCAAGTTATAAATTAAGACTAAGATATTTACTCAAAATCATACAATTACATAGAAATTGCATAACCTGTTTCTAAATGACTTTTGAATTAATAATGGAATTAAGGCAGAAATCAAGAAGTTATTTGAAATGAATAGGAACAAAGATACAATATAACAGAATCTCTGGGACACAGCTAAGGCCATGTTAAGAAGGAAATTTATAGCACGAAATGCTTACGTCTTAGAGATTTCAATTTACCAACCTAACATCACAACGAGAAGAGCTAGAGAACCAATAACAAACCAGCCACAAAAGTAGCAGAATACAGTAAATAACCAGAATTAGAGCTGAACTGAAAAAGATTGAGACACACACACAAAAATTATTCGAAAGATCATTGAATCCAAGAACTGGGTTTTCAAAAAATGTGTAAAACAGATAGACTTCTACATAGACTAATGAAGATGAAAAGGTTCAATTTAACTAAACTAGAAATGATAAAGTAGATATTATCACTGACCCCACAGAGATACAAACAACCATCAGAGAATATTATGAACACCTCTATGCACAAATACTGGAAAATCTAGAATAAATGAATAAACCCCTGGACATATACACCCTCCCAAGACTGAACCAGAAAGAAACAATCGCTGAACAGACCAATAATGACCTCCAAGATTGAATCAGTAACAAATAGCCTACCAACCAAAAAAAGCCAAGGACCAGATAGATTCACAATCAGATTCTACCAGCTGTGCAAAGAGGAGCTGGTACCATTTCTATCCCCCCAAAATTGAGGAGAGATTCTTCTCTGTCTCATGCTGTGAGGCCAGCATCATCCTGTATAAAAACCTGTCAGAGGCACAGCAACAAAAAAAGAAAACCTCAGGTCAATATCCTTGGTGAACATTGATGCAAAAATCTCTGAAGTATTGGCAAACTGAATCCAGCAGCACATTAGAAAGCTTATTCATCACAATCAAGTGGATTCTTTCCCTGGGATGTAAGGTTGGCTCAATATATGCAAATCAATAAATGTGATTCATCACATAAACAGAACTAAAGACAAACACCACCTGATTATCTCAATACATTCAGAAAAGGCTTTCAATAAAATTCAGAATACTCTTTCATGTTAAAAACTCACAATAAACTAGGTATTGAAGGAACATACCTCAAAATAATAAGTGCCATCTATGACAAACCCATGGCCAATAAATGGGCAAAACCTGAAAACATTCCCCTTGAAAAGGAGCACAAAACAAGGATGTCTTCTCTCACTGCTTCTATTCAACATAGTATTGGAAATCCTGGCTAGAGCAATCAGACAAGAGAATGAAATAAAGGGCATCCAAATAGGAAAAGAGAAAGTCAAATTACCCCTGTTTGCAGATGACATAATCCTTTATGTAGAAAACCTTATAGTCTTGACCCAAAATCTCCTTAAGTTGATAAACAACTTCATCAAAGTCTCAGAATACAAAATCAGTGTAAAAAAATTACTAGCATTCCTTTACACCAACAACAGTCAAACTGATAGCCAAATCAGGAATGCCATCCCATTCACAATTACTGCAAGATGAAAAAAATACCTAGGCGTATAACAGAAAAAAATACCTAACAGCTAACTAGGAAAGTGAAAGATCTCTATAAGAAGGACTACAAACCACTGCTCAGAGAAATCAGAGATGACACAAGCAAATGGAAAAACATTTCATGCTAACGGATAGGAAGAATTAATATCATTAAAATGGCCATACTTCCCAAAGCAGTTTGCTATTCCTATCAAACTACCAATGACATTCTTTGCAGAACTGGAAAATTCGTATGGAACAACAACAACAAGAGCCTGAATAGCCAAGGCAATCCTAAGAATAGAGAACAAAGCTGAGGTATCATGCTACTCGACTTCAAAGTATACCTCAGGGCTACAGTAACCAAAACACCATGGTACTGGTACAAAACCAGATCTATGGACCAATAGAACAGAATAGAGAGCCCAGAAGTAAGGCTGCACACCTACAGCTATGTGATCTTTGTCAAAGTTAGCAAAAACAAGCAATAGGAAAGGATTCCCTATTCAATAAATGGTGCTGAGATAACTGGCTAGCCACATGCAGAAGATTGATACTGGACTTGTTCCTCACACCATTTACAAAAATCAACTCAATATGGATTAAAGACTTAAATGTAAAACCCAAATCTATAAAAAACCCTGGAGGACAACCTAAGCAATACTATTCTAGACATAAGAACAGGCAAAAGTTTCATGAAAATGATGCTGAAAACAATTGCAACAAAAGCAAAAATTGACAAATGGGATCTAATTAAACTAAAGAGCTTCCACACAGCAAAAGAAACTATCAACAGAGTAAACAGACAACCTACAAAATGGGAGATAATTTTGGCAAACTATGCATCTGACAAAGGTCAATTATTCAGCATCTATAAGGAACTTAAACGAGTTTACAAGAAAAAGAATCCAACTCCATTAAAAAGTGAGCAACGGACATGAACCAATGCTTTTCAAAAGAAGATAGATGTGACCAACAATCATATGAAAAAAAGCTCAACATCACTGATAATTAGAGAAATGAAAATCAAAACCATAAAGAAATACTGTCTCACATCAGCCAGAAAAGCCATTAGTAAAAAGTCAAAAAACAGGTACTAGTGAGTTACGGAGAAAAAGCAATGCTTATACACTGCTGGTGGGAATGTAAATTTATTCAACCATTGTGGAAGACAGTGTGGTGTGTCCTCAAAGACTTAAAAACAGAACTGTCACTCAACCAAGCAATCCTATTACTGGGTGTATACCCAAAGGAATATTAATAATTTTATTGCAAAGACACATGCACATGTATGTTCATTGTAGTACTATTCACAATAGCAAAAACATTGACTCAACCTAAATGCTTGACAATCTTAGATTGGATAAAGAAAATGTAGTATATATACACCGTTGAATACTATGCAGCCATAAAAAAGCAAGATCTTGTCCTTTGCAGGAACATGGATTAAGCTAGAGGCCATCATCCTTAATTCCTGCAAACGAATGCAGGAACCGAATAGGGGGTTGGAGGAGGGAGAAAATCAGAAAAAATACCAAATGAGTACTAGGTTTAATATCTGGGTGATTAAATAACCTGTACAAGAAATACCCATGACCTGCAGTTTACCTATATAACAGACCTACGCATGTACTCCTGAACTTATGAGAAAACTATCAACAAATGCAAAAACAATGACACTGGAAAAAAATAAAGTGATAAGGTTATTAATGGAAATTTTAATGCAGTGTTTGAAAGACAAAGTAAAATGGTCAAAAGATATATGAAAAGATGCTCAACATCATTAATTATCAGGGAAAAGCAAATCAAAGCCACAATGTGATAACACCTGTTAGGATTGCTGCTATTTTAGTCGTTTTGAACTACTATAAACTTAGTGGCTTATGGACAACAGAAATTTATTTCTTATGGTTCTGGAGGCTACAAAGTCCAAGATTAAGGTGCCAGCAGATATGTTGTCTGGTGAAGACCTGCTTTTTGGTTCATAGATCGTGCCACCTTTCTCTGTCCTCGCATGGTGAAAAGGGAAAGTTGACTCCGTGGAGTCTCTAATTGGCATTAATCCATTCCTGAGGGCTCTACCCTCATGACCTAATCACCTTCTCACAAAACTCTATCTTCTGTTACCTTTTAATAACATGTTAGGGTTTCCTTTTCCTCCCTCCCTCCCTCCCTCCCTTCTTTACTTCCTCCTTCCCTCCCTCTCTCATTTCCTTCTTTTCATCTGTCCATCCGTCCTCCCTCCCTTCCTTCCTTCCTTCCTTCCCCCTTTCCCTTTCCCTTTCCTTTCTCTTTTCTTTCTTTCTCTTCCCTGACTGGGATTCACTCCTGTTGCTCAGGGTGGAATGAAATGGTGCCATCTCGGCTCATGCAACCTCTGCCTCCTCAGCTCAAGTGATTCTCTTGCCTTAGCCCCCCGAGTAGCTGGGACTACAGGTGCACACTACTCTGCCCAGAGAATATTTGTATTTTTTGTAAAGATGGAGTTTTTCTATGTTTCCCAGGCTGGTCTCGAACTCCTGAGCTCAAGTGACCCACATTCCTTGGATTCCCAAAGTGATGGAATTACAGTTGGGAGCCACCATGCTGGGCCACTGTTAGGGTTTTAACATATGAATTTTGGGGGACTAAAAATACTTAACACAATAGCAACTATTGTCACAAAAACAAAATATGGTAAGTGTTAAGGTTGTGGAGAAATTGAAACCTCAGTACAATGTAAGTAGGAATGCAGAATGATGCAGCTACTATGGAAAACAGCATGGAGGTACCTCAAAAATTTAAAAATAGAACTACCAAGTGATCCAACAATCATACTTCTGGGTATTTATTCAACAGAATTGACATCAATATCTGGAAGAGATATTAGCACTTCCATGTTCATTACAGCACTATTCATAATAGCCAAGATTTGAAATCCACTTAAGTGTCTGTCGATAAATAAAAGGATTAATAAAATGTACATATACATAAAGAAATATTTAGATTTAAAAAGAATGAAATTCTGTCACTTGCAACAACGTGAATGGAACTGGAGGACATAATGTTAAATGAAATAAGCCAGGCACAGAAAGAACATTTTCACATCTTCTCACTCATATGTGGGAGCTAAAAATTAAAACTAATTAACTCATAGAGATGGAGAGGAGAATGATGATTATCAGAGGCTGGGAAAAAATAGCAGGGAGTGGGGAGATGCCCATTTATGGATGAATGAATTTTTAACAAAGTAGTATACAATAACGTCATATAATGAGTTTTTGGTCAACTCTGAACTGCATGTATGACAGTGGTCCTGTTAGGATTACAATGAAATATTCCTATAACCAAGTGACATCATAGATCTTGTAGCCATTGTAACATTATACTGTCATAGCAAAATTACTTAATTTTTAGGTGAATTTAGTGTAGCTTATGTATATAGTTTTTATGAAGTCTACAGTAGTGTTTGGTAATGTCCTGGGACTTCACATTCACTCACCAGTCAGTCATTGACACCTAGAGCAACTTCCAGTCCTGCATCCTCCATTCATAGTAAGTCCTCTATGCCAGTTACCATTTTTAATCTTTTGTATTGTATTTTTACTTTACTTTTTCTATGTTTAGATATGTTTAGGTGCACAAATACATACCACTGTGCCACAGTTACCTACAGTATCAGTACAGTAACATGCTCTATAGGGTTGTAGTCTAGGAATCATAGGCTATACCACATTGCCTAGGTGTGTAGTAGACTATATCATCTAGGTTTGTATAAGTATACTCTGTCATGTTGGCATAATGACACAATCGCCTAAAGACACAGTTCTCAGAATGTATTCCCACTATTATGTGATACACGACTGTATATGTTATATGATCCATATACACAATGGCATATGATTCAGCCTTTAAAAAGAAAAAAATCCTGTAGAATGCAATGACATAGATAAACCTTGGAAACATTATGTTAAGTGTAATAAGCTAGTCATAGAAGGACAAATACTGCATGTTCCACTTATAAAAGGTACCTAAAATAGCCAAACTCATGGAAGCAAATAATTTAATTGTGGTTTCTAGGGATTGGGGGTGGAGGAAACTGATTTGCTAACCAACATGTATAAAATCTTAGTTATGCAAAGTTCATAATTTCTGGAGATCTTCTGTACAATATTATTCCTGTTGATAAGGTACTGTGTTATACACTTTAAAATCTGTTAAAAGAAAAAATCTCATGTTAAGTATTTCTACCACAATAATACTTTTTAAAAAGCTGACATATTTAAAGGGAGAAATATACAGTTTCTCTAAAACTTGGGGATTTTAATATATCTCTCTTAGAAATTAAAAGACCAACTAGGCAAAACAAAATTAGTAAAAGCATAGAGGACTTGAACAACATTGTCGACTACCTTGGCTAATATTTCTACAAATAAAGGGGAAACATCTGTGTTCTGAATTTAGCTGATAATATTTTTTTTAATTACAGGAATTTATTTTTACTTTTCTATTTGTTCTTCTTTTTAAAAAAAGTTACTAAGTTCCATAATGTGCAGAACATGCAAGTTTGTTACATAGGTATACATATGCCACGGTACTTTGCTGCACCTATCAACCCATCATCTAGGTTTTAAGCCCCACGTACGTTAGGTGTTTATCCTAATGCTCTCCTTCCCCTTGTCCCCCAACCCCCGACAGGCTCCATTATGTGTTGTTCACCTCCCTGTGTCCAGGTGTTCTCATTGTTCAACTCTCACTTATGAGTGATAGTATGTGGCACTTAGTTTTCTGTGTTAGTTTGCTGAGGATGATTGGCTTCCAGGTTCATCTACGTCCCTGCAAAGGACACGATCTCATTATTTGTTATGGCTGCATGGTATTCCATGACACATATGTACTACATTTTCTTTATCCAGTCTATCATTGATAGGCATTTGGGTTGGTTCCAAATCTTTGCTGTTGTGAATAGTGCTGCAATAAACATATGTGTGCCTATGTCTTTATAGTACAGTGATTTATATTTCTTTGGGTATATACCAAAGGGATACACTCTTAAGGGACTTTCTTAACAGTACTGGAATTGCTGGGTCAAATGGTATTTCTGGTTCTAGATCCTTGAGGAATCGCCATACTGTCTTCCACAATGGTTGAACTAATTGACATTCCTGCCAACAGTGTAAAAGCATTCCTGTTTCTCCACAGCCTCACCAGAATCTATTGTTTCTTGACTTTTTAAATACTCGCCATTCTGACGGGCATGAGATAGTATCTCAGTGTGGTTTTGATTTGCATTTCTCTAATTATCAGTGATGATGAGCTTTTATTCATGTTTGTTGGCCGCATAAATGTCTTAGTTTGAGAAGTATCTGTTCATGTCCTTTGCCCACTTTTTGATGGGGTCATTTGTTTTTTCTTGTAAATTTGTTTAAGTTCCTTGCAGGTTCTGGATATTAGACCTTTGTTAGATAGGTAGATTGCAATAATTTTCTCCCATTCTGTAGGCTGTCTGTTCACTCTGATTCTAGTTGCTTTTGCTGTGCAAAAGCTCTTTAATTAGATCCCATTTGTCAAATTTTGGCTTTTGCTGCACTGGCTTTTGTTGTTTTCATCATTCATTTCTTTTTTGAGACATTTCTCAGTGAATGTGTGACTTTTGCATATATAAAATATATTTTGGTTCTCTTTTTTTGTTGTTTCATATTAAGAAGATTACATTTCCAAATTTTTGGTTCCTTATGTTCAGTGCTTCCTCTTTCTGTCTCCCACTTATTCTAACAAAGTATTTTTAAATATTTGTAGTGTACTAAATTTTTTACACACACACACACACACACACGCTCATTTAATTGGTTAGGAGAAATACAAAAAAGTAAATTTATTTCTCTTGATCATTTTCTGTTTATTTTCTGTCTATTGATCTATCATCTATCATCTATCTGTCATCTATATCTATCCATCATCTATGTCATCTTAATGTGTTCATAATTTATATTGTGCTCTTGTGTTGCTCTCTTAACTGATAATGATTTGACTCACCCCAGAGTATAGCTACTGATGGTTATAACAACAAAAATAAATCTTATTTTCTGGCTAATCAGTAGTACACATACCCATTAGGAAGGCCGGTAGGTTTTATCCTCTAATCACATTGCCACAATTGGATAAGTACTGGGATTACAGGCCTGAGCCATCACACTTGGCCAGGGCTTTTAAATTATCTGAAAATTTGACATAATTGTTCATCAGACAAACAAAAGTCATAAAACCAGTTGCTTCACAGTTCTAAAGGAGCTTGTCATAAAAGTTATGATAATACCTTACCATTATTTTACACTTCCATAAGTGATTTACAGACATGATATATCTTTTTCCTTGAAACCTCCATGAGGTAGGCAGGTATGTAATTGTAGACCTTGAAACTCATAGATTTTAAGGGACTTTCTTAAGGTTACACAGCAATCTCTTATCAAGGTAGGATTGCATACTAGATCTTGAGATCCAGCTTTCAGAAAATTATAAAAACATTCCAATGTAATATTTGTTTGAAAATGTTTTAAAGCTTATTTCAAAATGATGTTGCCCCAGAATAATATTCATTTTATGCAAGTTTCTAACTCTGAAGAAACTTGAGAACTGTCTAGTTTTTGAGGATCCCTATGATATGATACATGTGACATTCCTATTAGGGGAATAGTAGGAGTAAGTCACACTCTTAAACACCGTGTTATGATGTGTCTGCCTCACATGGATTACCATGTGTCAATGTAACATAGGGTTTCCCAAATTGGCACCATTGACATTTAGGATCAGATAATGCTTTGTTATGAGGAGTTACTGTATGCATTGTGGGTTTAGCACCATCTCTGGCCTCTACCCACTAGATGCCAGTAACAACTCCCCAGTTATGCAAAATAATGCCTCCAAATATTGTCAAATCCCCTTGGGGGCAAAATCACTTTTTGTGGAGAATCACCATTATAATTTGACTGACTACCCAAGTAAGTGAAACTGTGGAAAACTGGAAGTTCCTTTCCATGTTCTCAATAACTTGAGTATTGATTCACAAAGTTGGAAGGATAAGGTTGGAATTAGGTTTCTAGAACCTCATTTGAATATAGAGTTAGTGGAAACAGTCACTTCCCTGACTTTTAGGTCAGAAAGTAATTTTGACAAAAGAGAAATTCTCTGTGTAAAGACATAAAAAGTCTTCTTTGTGCCATGGGAATGGCTAATGTCTGGAGCTAATAGAGCTACAATCAAGCAGGAGACTTCTAGAAGAGAAGTCTTGTTTTTACAGATTTGGGCCAAAACCAAAACTTGTTCAAAATAACTAATCCAGAGGCATTCTCATGACTTCTTATGGAGTAGCAATTCAGGAAATAAAAGTGCTAACTGGTACTTTAATATTTGTTATATATTATTAGAAATTGATAAAAAAAAAACTTTACCAAATAGGATTCAGAAACTACCTTCTACTTCTGTCAGAATTTTACTAATTGTGTTGTTCAGGCTCTACTGAACTTTAGTGCTCCATTTTTGTTCTGCCCATGAATTTTTTCATTAGATCAAAACTTTTGTTACTAACAGAACAAGATTCACAGCCTCTGCCCTCAGTTGTTTAGCAATTGTAATAAGGAGATGAAGCTTCCTTCAATATTCTCTGCTAAATGCCTGCTCTCAGTAAGTCATTGCTCTAGAAATATCTACATTCTGCATTTTAGTTCCTCTTTGACTTTGGGAGGAACTTATAAACCTGCTCTTTTGACAGGAGGATTAACTACTAGATTTAGGATTGATCTATAAATAAGGTCTTGATAATACTTTCTGGAAAGTATATATTAATAGTCTCATTTTACAGATGAGGATGTTGAGACACTGAGATGTTAAATAACTTGCCCACATTACAGATTAGGGACATAATGGAGATTCAAACTCAGGGCTGTGTGATGACCAAGATTATGTTCCATCGTACTGCAGTGTCTTCCTGTCTCCCATGAAAGGAGGTAGCAGCATTCTTACGGACTTTTAAGCAACTAATATATGAGATATATATATATATTTTTTTTTTTAAATACCTGTAATACACATATTTTTAGCTATGGAATAATTGGGGGTGTATGTGGAGTAGAATGTTGAATATTGATGCAAGAGAGAAAAGTTAGAAAAGGATCCCAAGTATGAAACAATGTTTGGGAAGATAGCCTATTTATTATTTTATTTATTCATGCATCCATCTATTTGTTCAATCATTTATTCATTCATTCATTCAACAGACACATATTAAGCCTAGCATGTGCTAGCCAATGTGGTACTGGACTGATGTGGCTCATGGATCTCTTGGTGGGAACTGCATAGAGTGGACTTATAAGAAAAGCCAGCTGGGGCTCCAGGAGGGTCAGGGAGCAAAGAGAGGGTATTACTATCTGTGAGATCAAGGAAAGATGCCAAAACCCTGATAGGGGTACCACTCGGGGAGAAAAGGGAGAGAAGTTGGTACCTACTTTACAGATATGTCTGGGGATATTGTCTACATGAAATTAATTACTGCTCCCAGCTCAGCCTTTATATCTCCATGACCTTACCAGTAGTTACAAGGGTATTAATGTACCTGTAGCTCTTGAGCTACTTACTTACTCACCTCTAATGTAGCTCTGATGTAGCAGGTATTTGTGGTGTCAAAAGAACAATAAGAACATGACTAAGATTCACTCAGAATCACCAGTTTACTTAATTGGCCCTCGTTTGACATTATAAGTTCGCATATTGAGGCCAGTCCATGCAACCTTTATACAAAAATTTGAGCTTAAAATTTAGCCTTTTAAGAAACATAGAATTCATTTTAATCTGGAAATTTTTATTTTAGGAATTCCTAGAGCAAATGGGAACAATTTATAGTACAGTAAAACAATGTTTGATTGTTTTGGGGTATTAAAATGGGCTGCAATTTTATTGTACTTGAATATAAAATAGTTTGCGTGACTAACATGAAATTTTTTTGTAAATCCCTTTCATATTTTTTTCCTTTTTGGTTTATAAATACCATTAGTATCAAGTGACTGCAACTATATGGGTTAATCTGGCTTGGGAATTCACAAGAAATAAAGTGCAACTAGTAATTCAAGTTATTTTCTCTTCACAGTGGTAAATGCTCATTAAATTATAAATATTATGGAGTAGTGAGGGGTTTGCAATGGAATTTAAAAGAGCTGTTGCACTCATGAGTATAATTTTATCGCTTGCAAATTATGGCATGTCTGTTTATAGTAATAAGGTAATATAGAGATCACTGAGTCATAGGTAGTTCTCATGGGAAGATGCTATAGTTGTCTAACCTTTCCCAGTTGATGTTATCCTTGGAAGGCGGAGTTATAATATATCAATGAAAACACAGAGCCATTCTTCTCCTCCTGCCCCCATGACTCCCTAAATCCATACAACTGAGTCAGATTGCCAGATATGCAACTCTCATATAGAATGAGTGCCCCATGGTTTCAGACCCTCTACTGGTATCTCTTTGATTATTCAACACCTCCTCAAACAAGCAATAGCATTAGAAAACCAGCTTGCTTTCCTTTGAGTGAGGTGTTCGTTTTGTTTGTGCTTGAACTTTTCAGGCCTCATTTTACCTATAGGACAAGTGAATAACTCTAGATAGAAGGTACATTATAGGATGGAGAGAAAGGAGTAGGAGGCTTTGATGATGATACCCTGTTTCCATCAATGACAAGTAAGCTTTTCAAACTAAAGCTGGTGAAAGACTTGAGTAAGTTTATTTGCAAGTCAAGCCTGCTTGAAGGATTCTGTTACTGGAATATCCCCAGGCTTCATTGGTCTGTGGTTAAAAATAAAGCTGGAATATTAATAATATTCCAGTCTTGATGGCTAACTCCAATTGCAACAGAAGATATTGGGCCCCTACAAAATTCCCACTCTCAAGACTTTTCAGTAGTCCCTGGAGTATGTCCCATATGAGCTCTCCTGCAGGGCACTGCCACCTTCCCACCAGGTATCCACTGAGTAATTCTGTCTCTGCTGACCACCACTGATGTATGTCTATTGTTACAAGTAGTATCAGTTTCCTAATGCTATCATAACAGATTACCACAAAGTTTATGATTTAAAATAATAGAAATTCATTATCTTATATTTTGGAGGTCAGAAGTGTAAAACGGGTCTTATGGAGCTAAAATCAGTATGTTGGCAGAGCTATGTTCCTTCTAGAGTATTAAGGGGTGAATCTATTTCCTTGCCTTTTACAGCTTCTAGAGGTTGCCTGCATTTCTCAGCTCCTGGACCCATCTTCCGTTTTTAAAGTGTATCACTCCAAGCTCTGCTTCCATTTCCCCATGGTCACATCTTTTTTCGGACTCTAATACTTCATCCTCCTTCTCATAAGGAATCTTGTAATTAAACTGGACCCTCTTGGAAAATCTAGGGTAATCTTCCCACCTCAAGATCCCGAGCTACTAATAAATCATACCTGCCAAGTGCCTTTACCATGTAAGGCAATATATTCACAGGTTCTGGGAATTAGGATGTGGGAATCTTTGGGAGTCCATTATTCAGCCCACCACAGAAGCTACCTGCCCAGACATGGATGCTGCTGTTTAAATATCTCCACCAATACCCTAGAATTCTTACAATACAGGAGTGGTACTGGGCACCAAACAAAGAGGGTGGGGAGAAACAGGCATCACTCCACTCTATGTCATACCTCAGAAGCACACACTTCAAAGTCCCCATGAAAAAAGTTGTTCAGCTTCTACTTCTGTTCCTCTCAGTGAAGAGCTCTGATGTAGTTCGTAGGCCTGGGCTGGGGCCAGTCATCATGTGCTCTTCTCTTTCCATTGTACTTTATTCCTGCAAAGTGAACAGTGCCACATAAAACTTCCTACTCGTAGACTTTTTAATGTGGAGAATCAACACATGTATGTAGTGCTAGGGCGTAGTCAACTCCTCAGTACCAACATGGCTAAATCTTAGCTCAGGCCTGTGTTCTCTTGATATAATTCATTAATTTGAGAATTCACTAATCCATCTTAATTCATTCCCACAAAACCCACCACTAAATGAGAAGCCATTATATTAAAAATGTTCTCATTAAATTTAATGAAAAAATTATGATACAGCTCATCTCAACCAGCCTCCTCCTAAGATATTGAAAACATTCAATATTTGCACCTTCCTCTATGACATTCATGTTAATAAATTCACATCCCAGTCATTCACAATATGTGTTAAGATGGACCTGCTGTGGGGCTAGAAGTTAGATGGATAAAGAAAGTCACTGCAAAGGGTGGATAACATTATAAAGGTAATGTTTAAAACTATTAAAAAAAGCATAGTTGACTCCAGTTTAAAAAATCTTTTGTTCATGTAAATAATTGATATAATAATTATGCACATTAGTGGTCTAATCACTTTGGTAGATCCTTTGCTACCTCTGACAGAAGCATTTAATTAGCATAATTCTAATCAAAATGTAGTATATAATGAAGTCTGAGCCATAAGGTAAAATATCACTTCTTATATTTATTTAAAGGGATTTTGGGTGAAAACCAGCTATATCAACATAAAAAGAAATTGTTGGAAAAATGATAAAACTTTTCAAAAGACAATATTTACTTTTGCTACCTGAAGAAAGTCTGTGTTTATTAGACACTTACTTATGCCAAGCTCAGGGATTTTAAGATAAAGGAAAAAATCCTCATAATAAAGAGTTTCACTGCTTAGCAGGAGAGATCAGGAAGTATTAAAACTGCACAGAAACAAGCCAAACCATTAATATGGTTATCAGGGAATGAATTGCTGAACAGTTTATTTTTTTATTCACTATATTGATTTAAAAAGATACAGTGAACCTGCATAACTTCTATAAGTAGAAACACTTATAATTTATCTTTACGTTATCTACTTAGTGTAAGTTAACAACAAACTACAATTAAGCCACTGAGCACATCCAACACTCATTTCAAATTAAAAGTATCTCTTAGACCTCAGAATTGGCATTGTATAATCATAAGCCACATCTCTAACTTAAAGCTGCTCTCTTATGTCTTCTCCAGCACAGGCCTGACTCCAAATCTTTAGGCTTTCTTGAAGGGGATACGATTCTAGATGGCTCTCTAATAAACTCCTTAATCCCAATGGAGTTACAGAATGTTTGAATTGGAAAGGGCCTTGGAGCTTAAAAGTAACTTGTAATTACAACTGGGAAAATAGAGGCCTGCATCAGTGATACGAGCTTGGCAGTAATGTGAATTATTGGCACCATGACTGGGCAGAAATTACTCATGTGCTTTCTTAATAAGGTGCCAGCTTGAGCTTCATGGGACCTACTATAAGAGATCCTAAGATGCCTAGCACCACTCAACCTGGATCAGAATTAATTAACAGCCAAAATCTAGTGACTTCTTTCTGTACTTTCCATCTCTCTAACTTTGCTGCCAAGACCAGTTCCAGCCGATTGGAGAATACAATGTAACCCGTGGCACTACCCTCGAATTTGGCTCTTCTTTTTGCTTACTGGGCAGGCCAGCCACCTTTACAAGTGACCACATTTTTTTGATGTCTCATCAATTGGGAGTCTGATATTTGGTTTCTCAGTTCATATTTTCTCAGCACAGATCACTTTGGTCTGTGACTTAAAAGGTGGGCTCTTGCATATTATTCTGCATCTCTCTCCAGCCTGGACTTGCTTCTGGGCCTAGTCCCTCCTGGCTAGCCAAAGATATTGGTGAAACAAAAGCATTGCCCTTGAGCTGCCTTTTTCTCCTCAGTTTTGCTTCTATCCTTCCCCAAGTTGTTGAATCCTTCCCTGTCCCCTGTAACATGAGAGGCTGGGGCTGGAGTACTCTTTCTTTCATTGTGTACAAAACTTCCAGCCTTCTCCTTCGAAGTTAAGGGTGACAAGTAGAGCACTCCAAAACTTTCTGTTAGAAGATTTTATAGCTTAATCACTCAGGGATAAGTTTAAAGCCAAAAGAAACCTATGTTAAAGTTCCAGCTCCCCCAGTTTCTTGCTATGTAGCTTTGTGACTTTGGGCAAAAACTTAGTTTCTCCATCTGCAAAACAAAGTTGATAATAGCACCAACTTATGGAGCACAGTCATTGAAATGATGCAGATAAAACTCTTGATGAGTTCCTGACGTGTAGTAAGAACCCAACAAGCAGTAGCCTTGAGTATTCCTTTTCTTCACTAACTCCCCAAACACCACACTGGGACTCTCATTTATGGGACCTGTGTGCTGACATTCAATGTGCATATTCAGTTTGTACCAAATTATGTTTGTAACTGATAATCAGATGTTGACATTTATGGTGTGATGTTGGTACCGTTTTCTGGCTTTAAAATTTGTTTGAATATTTTTGCTATTTGGGGTTATTTTTCTTAATTTTGCTGAGCTTCAAGGAGGGCAGTGATTTTAAAATAGGCATTCTCTCCATCCTTCCTACAAGTACTGCCAAATTATTTTTCTAATATACTATTTTGAACTCAACATGAGTGCAAAATTTGCTTTTAATAAAACATGATACTAAAAATTACATGATACTTAAAAACTAGGTATAAAGAAAAAAATGTAGTGTTTGTCACCTTATTTAAGGTAGAGGACCAAATTAATTTTTTTAATTTTTTTTTTTTTTTGCTTTTTAAATCTTGGAAGTCCCACATAGGTCAAATCCCATGATTCAAACTCTTTTTTTTCTTGGCTTCCTGGCTCTAATGCAATGATTTGATTTCTGTTTAGCTAATATTTCTTTTATAAATTCTTGCAGTGCTTCTCATGTGATTTTTTTTTTCCTTTTTGCAGAACAGGAAATAACCACTTGACCCTGTTTCTGGTGGTTTTGCCTGTACCAGCATGTCCTGGAGAAATACAACCCATGACAAACCTCAGAATTTCAGAGGAAAATGAATGGCCTTGAATGTTTTGAACAATGTAAATTCAGCAGAGTAGAGAATATCTTACATTTTAGGCTAAGCTCTATTTTCTGGAAAAAAGAAAATACGGCTAAAATGTTTCGTAGTGTAAATCAGCCTTGATTCTTTCAAAATCATTCAAAGAATTGTATGTGCTGATGAGAACAAGTTCTTTGCTTTTTAATGATAGTGTATATGAGTAAATCAGAGCCTTATTTCAAGATTACTGGTCAATTTATGCCTTATTACTGACATTAACCTTCCTGTAAAATGAGATCATTTACATTCACCTTTCAGTTGACTGGCTGACATTATAAGTCGCCTATTCTGAGATTTAATCAAGTATAAACTGAAAGTCTTCTCTGGGTCACATTACCTAGTCTAGTAAAATTTGTTTGAAACAAGGCCCTTAATGCTGATCATTGAGCTAACACTGCCCTGGGTTCATAATTTCCTTAACTCCTTGCTTTCTGAAATCTTTATTTGCTTCACTTTTCTTTGTTTCCGTTTTTCCCCATCACCTTGTGCAGGAAAGGTGAGAGCTAAATCTATTGAGTGTGTTTGTTGCCATGGTGAAGAAAATAGTACAATTCCACAGTTAATAAAGAGTATCAGGGTGAGGAAGGTATTTCTTCCAAGCTCCCATGATTTTCATTTCATTACAGTGGAACTAAAGAGCACTGACAGGCCTGTTGAAGCAAAATCTTATGTTAGATGTAGTTCAAAATGTCATGCTATTCACTCAGAATATAGTACTTTCCTTTGAGAAATTATTTAAAATGCTTGCAATGGAGAAACGTTTTAAAAGGGACTTCATGTGGTCATTTACTTCCTAACTGAAAAGGAATTGGTATTCTACAGATTTCCATTTTCAAAACTGGACAGTAACAGAGTAATATTGTTAGAAAATCCCTTATTAATTCATGCTTTAAAAATGATTTGTGGCTTTCTAAAGGAAAATGCATTCATTTAGCTGTCCAATCTAAATTTGAGTGTGGAAAGTATAAAGAACTTTATCTTTCACAATACAAAGGGTAGTGCATTTTTAGTAAAGTATGTGGTTCTGAACAGAAAATCTTTCTTATCCTTTTTCTCTCATCTCTTTCCATTTCTTCTACTTACTTCTGCCTACCTCAATCTTTCTTCACGAGTACTTACAGATTCACAAGGTCAACTGTGTCAGGAATTTTTACTAGAAGAGAGAGAAGAAGGTAGCTAAGGTCCAACAGTGTAGCTGAAAGTCTTTGCCCCATGAATTTTTTATTTGTTAGGTAATTCAGAACACCACAGCTGAACCTTGTGTTAGAGCTCACATCAACTTCACAGTCCTTCATTTAAATAGAAGCAAATAGAAAGCTTTCTTAATTGCACTCTTTTCTACTTATCTAATTTACTATGATGAATGCACTTTGGTGAGCATTCCATTGTTTCAATAAAGAAAGAAAATAAAAATGATTTTTGAAAAAGTAGATTGAAGAAAATATTTGAAAATAGCAAATTTCCAACTTTTGACTTCATTGTTAAGTTGCCAGGTTCCTTATGAACACTGAGATTGTTAGAACTGCAAATAAAATAGAATAAAATGTTGAAGTAACTTGTGTTGAAATCTTCTGATACACAATACAAAGGTATGTTATGTAAGAAATTTTCTGTCTAAATATACTTCAAATAATAGAAAAACGTGGAAAAAGAAAGATGAATGCATTCAAAGCTTTCTTTAGGGGAAAGAAAGTTAGCATTAAAAATAGATAGTAGACATTTTGTCAAGAAATTATGTTGAATAGGTGCCATTGAGATGGATATGTGGGAAACTGGAAGAAGTAGTAATTGTGGGGTACTCATGCTGTGCTATGCACCTCAAACAATTTATCTTGTATAATCTTTGTTTATTGTCAGCCTGAGGAGGTGGGTAGCATTGTGTACATTTTCACAAATAAAGGGAGAAAAGAAATCTTTTTCTCAAGCTCCTAGAATAGAACACTTGAAGTCAGGTCCATAGGATGCCACACCTTATTGTCTGCCCCCTGCTGATAAGGGAAGCAAAGGTTTCTAGTATTTTGGATAAAGGGGCATTGGAAGAGAAATTGGAGAGAGCAAATTCATAAATTTTGCCTGGTTAATTCCATTTTATTATCATTTCTTATAAAACAAAATAGATGTTCTGATGGTCACATGACCAGGGAATTTTATTTATTCAGCTGGACATTGCAAGTCTGAGTAATCATCCTCCAAATCTCATTTCCATTCAATTATAATCTATTGACTATATTGTTCCATTTTACAGACAATGACAATATTTATTTGGATCCATTAAGCAATATAAATCTGAGCATTTTTAAAGATCACATCAAACTTAAAGAGAAAGACTGTACCTCAAGACACAGAAGAAAAGACACGGACACTGCCTCTTAAGAACATAAAATCTAAATGCTGAGTCAGGTCAAACTAAGAAATGTAAATGCATTTGAGACTCATGTCATGAAGCACAACACAGATGTAGACTGATATGAATTTCTTTGCAGATAAGGTCCGAAGATCCAGACTGATGATAAGCCCAAAGCTGGTTGAGGACAATGACTACTGGATTCTCCTACAGAAGGCTGCAAACACAGCTGTGGATTTTTACTAAAGTTACAAAGGTAAGGGCTTTTAGTAAATTTTGTTTCATAGGCAGTATGTTATTTAATTAGAAGTAAACTAATACTTTTGTATTTTTCTTTTGAAGCTGTTAGTTTCTGGGTAAAATCACACTCTACAATAAATAGAAGCAATGGCTTACTATAGATTACATATCCACCTTCTATAATGGAACATTTTTATAATAATTGATACTCTCATTCATTTATTCTTTTATTAAAATATATTGCATGTCTCCTGTTTACTAGGCATTGAGTAGGGAACAAAGCATGGCGTTTTTATATTTTAATATTGAACATTATAGATCATAAGAGTCTGAAACAAGGCAACAGAGTCTTCCAAAGTGATTTTCAAAGCACTAACTCTGCAAGATGCTTCCTATCCCGAAAGGGCACCATGGCCAGATCCATTTGGTAAACATTGCAATGACCGAGAAAGCCTGTGAGAAAGAAGTCCCTCTGGCTTTGCCAAGCCCAAAACAGTTTTTTAAAACCAAGGATCATTGATTAACATCCTGTTGCGCAAAACATCCTAGGTGAGATGTCAGCTCAGAGCAGGCCTATTTGGAGTACTAATTCCGCAGCACAAAGATGTGAGAACAAGTGGGCAGATGCTAAATTCTGGAAGAGCTGGTTGAAGAGCAGAAACATTCTTTTTGTTTCTTTCATTTTTTTGAGACAGGGTTCTGCTCTGTTGCCCAGGCTGGAGTGCAGTGACATGATCTTGGCTCACTGCAACCTCTGCCTCCTGGGATCAAATGATTCTCCCACCTCAGCCTCCCAAGTAGCTGGGACTACAAGAATGCACCACCATGCCTGGCTGATTTTTGAATTTTTTTGTAGTGATGGAGTGTCACCATGTTGCCCAGGCTGGTCTTGAACTCCTGGGTTCAAGTGATCCTCCTGTCTCGGCCTCCCAAAGTGCTGGGATTATAAGCGTGAGTTACCACTCCTGGTCCAGAAAAGTCTTTTAAGCATGTTACAACTCTGCCACTAAGAGATCAAACATAGAGTTATTTGGAATAAAATCAACTATGGTGGAGAACATTGCTACATAGGCTCTAAAGTCATAAAAACTCCTTCCTTCTATCTGCCCCTCCCTCCCTCCCTTCCTTCCTTCCTTTCCTCCATCCCCAAGGAAAGATATGTACCTATAGAGAGCTATAATCTAGTTACTCATAATTAATTCTTTCCAAGAAGTTACAAGAACAGTAAACATTTTCAGGTTTCTATATCTAAAAATATCTTATTTTACCTTCACAATTTTAGGATAATTAGGCTGAGAACAGAATTCTAGATTCAAAGTAATGTTCCATCAAAGCATTGAATATATTGTTACATTCCCTTCTAGCATCTGGTATTGGTAATAAGAACTCTGGAATTCTGATTTGTTTTCTTTCTTTTGTTTATTAATAATTTGTCTCTCTGGAAACTTAGAATTTTCTGGGCAACTTTATCTCCCTGTAATTATATCTATTTTACAGCTGGATTTTGTTTATTTTAATATACTCTCTTTCATCTTGATCAATCTTGCCATTTACTATCCTAAAAAAAAGCTTAGACTATCCTAAAAGCTAATAAACGTGTAAAAAGATATTCAGCATCATTCAGAATCACAGAATGCAAATTCACTTAAAATGAGGCATTATTATGCAGCTGTTAGACTGACAAAAATCTGGGTAATGATACGTTTTGACAAGAATGAGGAGAAACTGGTAACCTCAAGCACTGCTGCTGGTAACGTAGGTTGGGGTGGCCCTTCTGGAGAGCAGTTTGGCATTTGGCACTAAGTGCACAGACTCAGCTTATATCTACCCATGATCTAGCAACTCTGTCTCTGGGTATATATATCCCCCACCCCACCAGCACAACACTTTTATGGATAGAAGGATGGATATGAGAGAGAGAGAGAGAGAGACCGAGACCACAGGGATTATATGAGGATTTTCATTGTATTGATATTTGTGGAAAAGGAGAGTAACTTGAGGACATAGATTGACAAGATGTGGTGAACTCACATCCTACATTCATAGGGATATATGTATAAACAACAAAGAAACTCATTAAACAGAACAGAATGGTTGCCATGGTTTTAGGGTAAAGAGATCTGGGAGTGAACAAAGGAGAAAGCATTAAATCTAACCAATAATGAAAGGGTTTATTTTTGTTAATCCTTTCCTCTCTATTCATTTCCCCACCTCTCTCTCATCTGTCTACCTACTTACCTATCTAAGACAAAAAGGTCTCCCTCTCCTCTCCTTTCTATCTTCTAACCCTATCTCTCCCTCTCTGTTTTTGTTACTCCCTCTCTCAGATCACTATCATTCTGGGGAATCCAGCTGCCATGGTGAGTAGCTCTACAGAGAGGCCCGTGCAGCGAAGAATTGAAGCCCCTAAACAATAGCCATGTAGGTCAGTTTGGAAATGGATTCTTCTCAGCCTACCCTTAGGATAACTGTGGCCCCAGATAATAGCTGGACTGGAATATTATAGAGATTTTGCACCAAAACGACTTAGCTCATCTGCTACCAGATTTCAGGCCCACAGAATCCCTGAGATTAAAGAAAAAGTTTGAAGATTTAGGCTACAAAGTTTTAGATAATTTGTTACACAGCAGTATATAAGTAATACACCCAGGAAATCAACTCTTAGGTACATATCCTAGGAACACTTGATCAGGTGCCTAAGCATGTTCCCTGAAACACTATTTACGGTACAAATAGATGGAGGCAAATAGATTTTCATCACTATCAGAGTAAAATAAGTAAAATATGACAATTGCAAAAATATAATGAAACTGTGCCCCAAAGAGTTAAAGAAAATAGTAACTAATAGAAATCTTTGAGTTTGCAGATTGTAGATAAGAAAGCAAACAACTTGTTGAAATGTTGAAACATTATCTGCTTATAAAATAACAAAACTGGCTACACTCAGAACCAATATGGCCAACTGGAGTTTATGCAGAATTGGCTTGCAGACATCACATGTTTTATATGAA
Organism: Cacajao melanocephalus; assembly: GCA_963573385.1. Lineage (NCBI taxonomy): Eukaryota > Metazoa > Chordata > Mammalia > Primates > Pitheciidae > Cacajao > Cacajao melanocephalus. The sequence goes on along the minus strand of CAUYLG010003124.1, from coordinate 17,141 downwards.
CTCACCCTGAATTTGCACATGAGACCCATGAAGAGGCATGAAAAAGTAACTGCACCCAGAAGGAACTTCGAGACCTCCCCTTTCCTTCTACAAATTACGTACTAATTCTCAGACTCCACCCTCTAAATCTTTTCCAATACAATTACTGCCTTAAAGTTAGTAGGGGAAAAAAATTTGAACTAGACTCCTGTCTTCTTGGTCGACTTGCAGTAAAAAGCTTCTCTTTTCTCAGGAACCTGGTGTGATGATATTGGCTTTTAGTTCATTTGGGCAGCAAGCATCATTGGCTTGGTAACAGTAATACTGTAATAAAATACTAGAAGAAATAATGAGATTAGACAGATAGATCTTCAAAACACAATAAATTGTTACAAAAATGTTACATAAATAATCATCATTTATAATGAAATTCTTAAGAGATAAAACAGACTTAGAGAAAACTGACATTTATTTAAGTTTAAAAACAGTCAGTTTATTATTTATAAGTAATCACAGATACACAAATACAAATATTTCTTGATTATGAGTGAGAAGAACAGAAAAATATATATTAGACTAAAATTGAGAAATGAATATGGGATACACAAAGACCTTTGATGATGCCTGCCCATAAACTGAGGAGTATGTACACTCTCCTCTATGTAACTGAAGTCCAACAATACTTTAACATAGTACATGAAAATGTGAACTAGTGTTACAACCTCACTTATAAACATAAATTCAAACAATTCTGAACAAAAAATGAGGTATTAGAATAATTATTGGATCATAGTAAAGAATTGTTTATTCTAAGAATGCAAATCAGTATTAGAACATATGGTATTTTAATATATTAACATACAGAAAAATATAAGGTAACTAAATTTGATGCATTTAACAAAATACTTTAATATTTATCTTTCAGCCTTTCTAATAAAGTTTCATATATGGAACTTCCTCTGATAAAGGATATTTTCCAGAAGTCTATAGAAAACAACATGCTTAACTTTGATACATTAAACATTTGAATATTCTAATTTGTACATTGAAATTTTATTTTTAGTAACTTGATACCTTGGAACCATTCTTACAAAGTCAGGAATGCGATAAGGGCATTTGTTGTCACTGATAACCTTCGACAATATACTTAAGATTCTGGTTAATGTAATAAAAATAAGGTAAAGGAATAATATATATAAAGTTTTGTAAGGAAAAGACAAAGCTGTAATTTTCCTAGAATAATGTATCTAGGAAATGTAAGAAAATTAAGTAAAAATCTTTAATAACTAATAAGAGAGGTAAACCTAAAAAAATAATAGCTTTTCCAAATACCAGCAGTAGCCAATTTGAAACTATAATAGAGAAAATGAAGATCTTACCATGATAAGAAAAAAAGCAATAACAACAACAAAATCATAAATGCTAAGCAATAAAACTAACAAGAAATGTGAAACTCTATATAAATACAATTTATAAAACATTACTGAAGGGATGTAACAGATTCATGTTCTGATTTGGAAGACATAACACAATAGTTCTCTCCAAATTAGTGTATGTAGTTAGTGCGTTCCTCCAGCAATCAGAATGGGATGGGGCAGGTGCAGTGGCTCATGCCTGTAACCACAACACTTTGGGAGGCCGAGGTAGATGAATCTCCTGAGCTCAGGAGTTCAAGACCACCCTCAACAACATAGTGAAATCCCGTCTCGACTAAAACACAAAAAATTAGCTGGGCATGTTGGCATGTGCCTGCAGTCCCAGCTACTCAGGAGGTTGAGCCACAAGAATCACTTGAGCCCCAGAGGCAGAGGTTGCAGTGAGCCAAGACTATGCCACTGCACTCCAGCTTGGCCTGCAGAGTGAGACTCTGACTCTAAATAAATAAATAGATAGATAGATACATAGATAGATAGATAGAATGAGATGACGTTTCATAATGGAATTTCATAGACTACATTGAAAGAAAAAGGGAAATGTGTAAAGAGCATGGTACTGGTACCAAAACAGACATATAGACCAATGAAACAGAACAGTGGCCTCAGCAGTAATGCCACACACCTACAACCATCTGATCTTTGACAAACCTGACAAAAACATGAAATGGGGAAAGGACTCCCTATTTAATAAATGGTGTTGGGAAAACTGGCTAGCCATATGCAGAAAGCTGAAACTGGACCTATTCCTCACACCTTATACAAAAATAAGACCTAACACCATAAAAACCCTAGAAGAAAACCTAGGCAATACCATTCAGGACATAGGCATAGGCAAGGACTTCATGACTAAAACACCAAAAGCAATGACAATAAAAGCCAAAATAAACAAATGGGATCTAATTAAAGTTAAGAACTTCAGCACAGCAAAAGAAACTATCATTAGAATGAACAAGCAACCAACAGAATGGGAAAAAATTTTTCAATCTACCCACCTGACAAAGGGCTAATAACCAGAATCTACAAAGAACTTAAAAAAATTTACAAGAAAAAATTTAGACTAAAATTGAGAAATGAATATGGGATACACAAAGACCTTTGATAATGTCATCAAAAACTAGGTGAAGGATACTTCTCAAAAGAAGACATTTATGCAGCCAACAAACATGAAAAAAAGCTCATCATCAGTGGTTATTAGAAAAATGCAAATCAAAACAACATTGAGATACCATCTCATGCCAGTTAGAATGGTGATCATTAAAAAATCAGGAAACAACAGATGCTGGAGAGGATGTGGAGAAATAGGAATGCTTTTATACTGTTGGTGGGAGTGTAAATTAGTTCAACCATTGTGGAAGACAGTGTGGGATTCCTCAAGGATCTAGAACTAGAAATACCATTTGACCCAGCAATCCCATTACTGGGTATATACCCAAAGGATTATAAATCATTCTGTTATAAAGACACATGCACATGTATGTTTGTTGCAGCACTGTTTACAATAGTAAAGACTTAGAACTAACCCAAATGCCCATCAATTATGATAGACTGGATAAAGAAAATGTGGCACATATACATGGAATACTATGCAACCATAAAAAGGGATGAGTTCATGTCCTTTGCAGGCACATGGATGAAGCTGGAAACCATCATTCTCAGCAAACAGACTCAAGAACAGAAAACCAAAACTGCATGTTCTCACTCATAAGTGGGTGTTGAACAATGAGAACACATGGACACAGGGAGGGGAACATCACACATCGGGGCCTGTCAAGGGGTGGGAGAGTAAAGGAGGGATAGCAGGGTGTGGGAGGACTGGGGAGGGATAACATTAGGAGAAATATTTAATGTAGATGAGCTGTAGATACCACTGTCAGGGATTCAGCAAAGCACCATGTTATGTGTATACCTATGTAACAAACCTGCATGTTCTGCACATGTACCCCAGAACTTAAAGTACAATGAAAATAAATAAAAATAAAGCAAAAAAAAATACACATAAGGATAGCCAAAGAAGTTTTAAAGAAACGATTATAATAAAGGAGTCTTCTCTTAGGAGCCATCTAGAATTCTATTAACTATAGTAGTAAAAATAGTATAGTTGTAGTGTAGAAATAGGCAAATAAAACAAAGATATAGAGAGTAAAAGAGTAGACCCATATATGATAGGTGCACCCAAATCTCAGAAATTACCACTAAAAAACTTATTCATGTAACCAAACACCACCAGTTCCCTTAAAACCTACTGAAATACAAAACAAATTTTAAAAAATGTATCATCTATTCTTTTAAAAAAGAAGTAGACCCATAAGTAGATAAACTTTTGATTTATAATAAAGGCAATTTTAAATTGGTATAAAAAATATAGCCTACAAACTTTCAAGTTGTTTTGAAAATTAGCTATTCATCTGGAAATTATGTCATCTTGAGACCTTACGTCATTCACTAAAATGAATTCTCGATTATTTTAATAGTTAAATATAACCAAAATTATAAAAAGCATTTGTGAAAAAAATGTTTGTAACTTATCTGTGTTAAAAACCTTCTTGTAAAAGATATGAAGCCCAGAAGCTATAAAAAGGAAAAAGAGTTGATTTATTTTTATGTTCAGTTTTAAACTTAGTGTTCAAAAGTATAGATTTTGCAGCCAGAGTGCCTATTGTTTAGATTCTGGTTCTGCAGCTTGGTTATATGGCTTTGGGTAAGTTTGTAATTGCTCCATGCCTCGGACTTTTACTTGTACATGACTCAGCTTTTTACCTGTAAACTAGAGAAGGTAATAGTACCTTCCTCACAGGATCAGTGTAAGTCATACATGAGTTAATATGTAAAGTACCTTGGAAAGTACTTGGCTTAGAGTAAATATTTTATGTATGTTTGCTACTATTAAAAAGATAAGTTGAGAAAAAGCTATTTTCAATATATAGAATCCAGATCCAGAATATATGATGAACTCTAACAAGTCATTAAAAAAAAGTCCCAATAGAAATATAAAGGACATGAACACGCAATTTGCAGAAGAAAAAATTATATGACCGTACATACTTACACTAAAAATAAGAGAAATGCAATTTAAAAGCTTTAAAAATGACAGTAAAAAAGATTTATATTATTGAGTGTTGTCAAAGATATGAAGAAATGTTGATAGGATTATAACTTGATGAAACATTTTGAAAGGCAACCTGGAAGTATCTGTAAAATGTAAATGGCCTTTCATTATTTCTTTCATTATTTACAACAATTCTACTTTTAGGAATGTATTTCAGATATATATGCTCGCATGTGTACAGATATGTGTATAGAAAGATTTTCTTCAACATTGTTTACAACAGAGAAAGAATTATAAATAACCTAAGTGTTCATCCCCATGGAGGGGATTCAATAAAGTATCTCTCATTCATTCAATAAAAACAATGTGACTGTTGTAAAAGAATAAGGAAGTCCTATATACATACTTCAAGTTCTATTTAAAAAGTAAAAAGTCTGTTATGAGTTATTATACTCTTATTTAAATTTAATGTTAATGTTTACATATGTTATGTAAATGCATAGAAAGTTAACTGGGTGTCTGTCTACCCAAATGTAACTCTACTAATACCTGGAAATCAGAAGAAGAGTGTGGAGAGGGCTGCTAAATGTAGATAAGGTCATGGGAATTAAAGATTTTTTTTTAGGGCCAGGCACGGTGACTCACACCTGTAATTCCAGCACTTTGGGAGGCTGAGGTAGGCAGATCACTAGGTCAGGAGATTGAGACCATCCTGGCTAACACAGTGAAATACCATCTCTACTAAAAAATACAAAAAATTAGCCAGGTGTGGTGGCAGGCACCTGTAATCTCAGCTACTTGGGAGGCTGAGAGAGGAGAATTGCTCAAACCCAGGAGGTGAAGGTTTCAGTGAGCTGAGATCATGCCACTGTACTCCAGCCTGGGCGACAATGCGAGACTCTGTCTTAAAAAAAAAAAAAAAAGATGATTGTTTTAGAAGTGAAAGAGGATAGAGAAAGCACAAATAACAAGACATAGCTTCTTTTTTTCAACAAGAATATAATAAAGAATGGGTGATAAAACAAGTTATTAAAATGTATTTATTCAAAAATCTCAAAAATCTATCTACACCCAGAGCTATACCTATCAATTTAGAATTACCATGAGGTTCAAATGAGAGAATACATATAAAGGGCTTACCTGGTACACTCTATAAGTATTTACAAATAATGCACACACACACACACACATTTTATTGTAAAGAATGAAAGAAATGATGCTACTGGCAAAGAGCTTTTTTTCTCCTGTGCATCAGTACAGTTCCATAGAACTCAGCATCGGATATCCTTCTTGCTCATAGGCTTATTTCTATACAGTCTGTTTCTGTCCACTGCAATGAAGTTCAACAACTGCTGGGAGTTATTTTGTTACATGCTGTTTCCTCACTGCTTGGAATAAGGCTTGGCAAGCAGTAAGAACTCAAAAAAGTTTCCTTGAATCATAATTTCTTTCTGCCAGTGCTTATCTCATACTGATTAATGTATTTCTCGCTATGGTGAATGCTTGAGTGATAATCCCTAGCTACTTCCCAAGAAAACATTTCAAAACAGGAGTTCAAGTTCTGTGCTCTCACTAATATCTTAACTTGCTAAAAACATTTGACCAAATTCAACAGTTATCCAAAGCGGCTTCATTAGCTGTTTTGCCAAAACAACAAATAAATGAATATTTTGAATACATGTAGACTTGCTCTTTCTGTGAAATATCTATCCAAATGGGAATTATAAAATGAAATGATGCTGATTCTCAGAATCCCAGAGTAGCATCTGGGCTTGCCAAGGGCAGGCAGGCATCGTTGAAGAAAAGACGCTTGCCTTCAACTTTTTAATATAAACTATCTACAGTGACCAGAGGAAATATGAAAATACCAATTGGCAGTGTTTAAGTTAATGCTAGAAGGCTTTTCTTTTATCTTCTCTTGGAAAGAATTCTGTTGTCAAAATAGGCTTTGTGCAGGGAAAAACAAATGTGTGTTAAGCAAAAGGCTTCTGCAGTTTAATTTCCTCTTGCAAAAAGTAGGAAAATGTACTGTAGGTTGAATTCTAGATAACATTGTTGGTGGTTTATGTGTCATCAGATATTTGGGATCAATGATTACAGATTGCAAAATCTTGAAATTTGTAATTACAAAAACAGGACAGTTGAAAATAGCTTGATGTGAACACCTGCCACTTACCCCTTTTTCTTTGGTCACGTTTGTCTTTTACTTATTAATTGTTAAGAACTCTTTATATATCTGGATATTAATTCTTTACTATTCATCTTCTAAACGCTTTTTAGCAAACTTATTTTCTGCTTTAAATTTTACGTATGGGATATTTATTTTCTATATAGAATGTTTCCATTTTTATGTCATTAACCCTGTAATTTTTTGTTGTTCTAGTTTCTGGCTTAATTTTCATATTGAGAGAGAGGATTCCAAACCAAAATAATTAATGATATTCTATTGATTTTTATGGCTTTCTTACTAAAATTAAATATTTGATAAATCTATAATTTAGCATATAGTGAGAAGTCGATTTCTTTTCAAAATGGTTTTACATTTTCAGTAATATTTCTATTATTAAAAAAGCAAAATTTACAGTCTACCTTTTTCATTTACTAAATTGATATGTGTACTTGGGTCTTTTTATTATTATTTTTTTTTGAGATGGAGTTTTGTGCTTTTGGCCCAGGCTGGAGTGCAGTGGCACTGATCTCTGCTCACCACAACCTCCGCCACCGGGGTTCAAGCGATTCTTCTGCCTCAGCCTCCCAAGTAGCTGGAAGTACAGGCACCCACCACCATGCCTGGCTAATTTTTTTGGTATTTTTTCATAGGGGTGGTGTGTCGCCATGTTGGCCAGACTGGTCTCTAACTCCTGAACTCGGGTGATCCACCCTCCTTGGTCTCCCAAAGTCCTGGAATACAGGCCTGAGCCACTGCTCCCAGCCCTTGAGTTCTTTTGTGAAATGTTAGTCCATTTACTCGATCCTTTTGTCAAGCATACTGTTTTAAATATCTATCAGGGAAAATCCTTTATTTTCAGAATTCTTCTAGCTGTTTTTGTATGATTATTCTTCTAGATGGGTTTGGGAGTCCGAAGTGGGTGGATCATCTGAGGTCAGGAGTTCGAGACCAGCCTGGCCAGCATAGTGAAACCCCGTCTCTACTAAAAACACAGAAAATTTAGCTGGGCATTGTGGTGGGCACCTGTAATCCCAGCTACTTGGGAGACTGAGACAGGAGAATCACTTGAACTCCAAAGGCAGAGGTTGCAGTGAGCTGAGATCGTACCACTGCACTCCAGCCTGGGCAACAAGAGTAAAAAACTCCATCTCAAAAAAATTTTTTTTCACTTTTTAAAAATACTTATATGACTACATTCTTACTATAAACATTTAAAACAAAATACAGAATGACATATGATAATCTCTTCTTCTTACTTCCCTATTCTACTTTTCTTCCCTGAAGTAATAATGGGTAATACTTTTCAGTGTATGTTTCCAGAACATTTTCTATTCATTTACTTAAACATATATGCTTATGTACATTTTAACATAAATGGAGCCATACAATAATTATTGCTTTGGGCTTTTTAAACTTTGTATTTCTGATAGATCTATGTCAATATAATGCATTTTTCCTAATTGTTTTTATTAAGATACACATACATACATATTTATGAAGATACACATGCACGTATATTTATCGAACCTCAAGTGATATGCATACACACACACACACACACACACACACACACACATTTTGCCATAACACACAAGGCTCTTCAAAATGGAATCACCATAGCAATCATAATGGAATCACCATTGTATGAGCTTTTTTTTTTTCTGCATTTCTTTTAGATTCTTAGAAGTGGAATTGTTAAGACATGGGATATGAGCATTTGATAAACTATTAAATTGCCTTCCAAAAAGGTTTTAAACATTTAAACTTCTGTAAAAATACACAGGAATCCCTGCTTTTCCACTTGTGTACCAGTTTTTGAAAATCATTTACTAATGTATGACTTATATTTTGAATTTGTATGGAGGAGAATCAATAGACTAGTTGCTTCAGAAGCTATTATGGTGTACAAAAGCAACTAATGTAAAACATAAAATAGAATTCATATATTCCAAATTACTAGGGGTGAGGTATACCTTAGGAAACACAGATAATATAACAAAAATAGAGTATGAAGAAACATTTCAGTGCCATAAGAAGATAAAGCAAAAAACCAGTGACATAGACTAATACAGAAATAAGACCAAATATTTTCCTCATCTTAGTAAGTATGAATGGAAATCTACCTAATAAAAAAGAAAAAAACACATTGAAACAAATAAAAACCAATATACACATTTAGTGACACAGAAAGGCTAAAGAAATCACAAAGCTATACCTGACAAAAATAAAATTGAATTCAAGGTGGAAAATATTAAGTAACATTCAAAGATTCCTTTCTTGCAATAAACACTACATGTTACACAATGTATAAAACTTTATCATCAATCTTTTGCAACAAGCAAATATAGAACTGAAATGTATAAAGTAAAATACATTGGTAATCCAAATGTATAATAGTGATGGGAGACTTTAACACCTTTTTCTGAGTTCTTCACAGATTGAGTAGATAAAAACATCAAAATTAATTTAGAGGGGACCAGAAAATATCAGTGAGATTATAAAAAACATTATATGTAACATATTAGTGTATATTATATATAATTATGTATAACAGGTAATGAGATTATACCTATTTATATAGATAAATCATATTTATTATTTGTAAAGCAGGTATCGTTGGTTGTACATTCACCCAGAAATAATTCACTCTTCTTTCTGGTTAGTAGAATGCCAATGTGGGCATCTTTGATAATAGCAGTGTATGAACTATGATGGGTCTAAGTTGACAATAGCAATCTGATTTCTACTTGTTAGTAATTGTTGGGTGTGTGAGATCAAAGGGAAAATACTTTTGGGCCTTCTAGAAAATATTTTTTTCCCTGATATTAGACTTGTGAGAAGACTTCTTTTTTCCTCCTTGCTTTTGGACATTTTTGTGACATAAAATGACACTGGGAATTGCTGTAATCCAATTGTCTTGGGTCCATGAGGGCAGACACTGCCAATACAGGAGGTGGATAGAGCATAGAGACTGTGTCCTGGATGGTTATCATCAACTTGCACAGTGAACTCTGAAAATCTCTACTCTTCTTAACTTCTTAAGTGAGATAAAGATGTATTATTGTTTAAGCTACGTTAAATACAAAAATAGAGGTCAAATTTTCAGACCATAAACCATATATGTGGAAATAAAAGAGGGAAGAAAACCATTTGAAATGTAAAAAACTTTCTCACAGTGAATTACTGATTCAGAGGTATTTAATCTGCTGTTGGAAAGTATCTAGTAAATAACATTGGTAAAAATATTCCATATCAAAACCTGTGAGATGAGGCCAAAGGTTACACAGAAGAAACAAGAAATGATAAAAATAACATGAAACATTGAAGAAGTTTGAAAACAAACACAAGGTAAGCCTGAAGACAGGAGAATACAATCAATGATGGCAAATTGGATAAAAGAAAATAAATTGATAAATAAAATAGCTAATTGTTTTAAAATGTTAAATACTTGTTAGCATAATAAAACATTGTGCAAAATCGTATCTCATAATTATCTTTCTTCTGTCTCTGATTGTAGAAATCATTGTAATCATAATTCTTATATTTTGTGTTCTCTCCTTAGATTACATCTTAAATCTTTATTAAAATGTTCACAGGTGATCACTATATGTGAGGCTGTGATAACTAATTTTTGTGTCAGTTTGACTGGGTTAAGAGATGTCTGGATAGCTGGTAAAATATTGTTTCTGAGTGTGTCTGTGACGATGTTTCCTGAAGAGATGAGCATTTGAATCAGCAAACTGAGTAAAGAAGATCCACCCTCACCAGTGTGAGTGGGCATTGTCTAAAATTTACAGAGCCTGAATAGAGCCTAAAGGTGGAAAGAGAGTGGATTCTCTTTCTTCTTGAGCTGGGACAGTCATCTTCCCCTGCCCTTAAACATCAAAACTCCTGGTTCTCAGGCCTTTGGATTTGGGACTTACACCAGTGGCCCCAATCCCAGTTCTTAGGCCTTTGGCCTCAGAATGGAAGTTACACCAACAGCTGCCCTCGTTCTCAGGCCTTTGAACTCAGGCTGAACTGTACCACAGTCTTTCCTGGGTCTCCAGAATACAGAAGGTAGATCATGTGCCTTCTTGACCTCCATAATCATGTGAGTCAATTTTTATACTAAATCTGTATCTCAATCTCTATCTCTACCTATCTCTATCTGGACACAGATATCCTATTGGTTCTATTTCTCTGGAGAACCATGACTAATACAGAGTCTTTACCAATTTTAAAATGTATTTCTTAATAAAAATGTGGGAAATTTCTAGATTACTTATCCCCTTTTACATAAAAAATAAAAATGCATCCTTAGTGTTTTAATATTTCAGCCTGTTTCTTCTTTAATAAAAAACTCTATTTTTTGTTTATAAAATTATTTTTATGAGATATCTATTAGATGATCTCAGTCTAAGCAAATGAAACTATAATAGAAAATAGGTACTTGTGGACTTTAAGGGTTTTTTTGTTATTATTGAAATATAATAAATTTGCAAGGATATGATTCATTATTCACAATTTTAAAAATCATTCTTTTCCTGGTACATGGTGGGCCTATTTAACCAGGAGATTTATGCTTTGTTTCATGTTATGAAAATCATCTTTTATTGTAACTAATGTAATTTATTTCTTCTGTATATTCTGTTCCCTCCATAGATTTTTATTGTTTGTCCTCCCAGTCTTTTTCTTTCTAATGATTTTCATGGCAGTGCTTTTTCTCTATCTTCTTTGCTATTTTTAAACACTTAACGGTATCTTACTGACTTGGTTTTGTAATGGTCAGTTATGCTGGCTTTTACTTCTAATTTGATTTTAATGTCTGTTGTGGCTTTATTCTCTTTCGTAATTTCTTACTTTAGCCCTGCTGAAGAAATGTCATGTAATCTTTATCTCTTATAAAATTCACGGCATTTTAAAATCTTCTTGGGAGTAAGAAGTAGTTATCTAAATATGTTGTCCCTAGATGAAATATGTTTTTTGTTGTATTCATCTATCTTTTGTCAAAGAATTTTTGTGTAACATTGCTTATTTCCCTCTTATCTTTGCTTCATTTTATTATGGCCTGCTATTTGACACTAAATAATGTGGTATATTTTTCTGATTCCACTTTCTCTTTGTCTGAAAATTATTAGAGTAGTGTTTTTCAACCATAGGTACACGTTAAAATCACTTTCAAAACAGAGATGCTTGAATTCCAACCTAGCACAATTAAATTTCAATTCTTAATGATGGGCCTCAGATGACTCTATCATGCCATTGAGCTAAGAGGGTAGATGTGGTTGATTTTTATCAGCTGTTCATCTGTTTAAGGGTAGAAGAGATCTGCTTGAGGACAAATGGGTCCAGAAATTTGGAGCTGAGAAATTAGAACAGTGTATCTTCTCCTTTCTGTTAATTGAAACACCTGCACCAGAGCCTCTTCCACAGAGCAGTTACAGAGAAACTATGGCATTTTGTTATCTGTAGCCATCTGAAGCTTTCAACCATAGTTGGCTCTCCTTTGACCTATTTATTTCTGTGCCTTGAATTTACATAATGTCAGTAATAGTTATCATTAACAGATTTTTACTGCTAGAAGGAATCTTAACAGTCAAGTATTTCCAAGTGAGAGTTAAGTTAGTTTCCCAGAGTACATAGAATGTGTGGGATATGTACATGAGAAGGGATTAAACATTTCAGGCACTGTTAGATGCTTTATGAACATGACATCATTGATTATATTCTAATAACCCTTTAAGATGAGTGAATGAAAATTATCGATTGCTTTTTCAGCATTCATTCCCTATTATACTACTTCCTAACAGCTTCTAGATTTTTCTTAAGTGAACATCTTTTCCCCAATCCAACCCTTAGTTCCAACATTCATAAAAAATCTCCATCCATTTCCCAAAGTAATTAGTTTGGGGACAGGCAGGAAACCTGGTACAAGTCGAGCAGTACCAGCCTTGGTTGTTTCAGATTGATCTTGTAAAGCTCTGGGCTTTTTAAAAGTATTTGTGAAAAGCAATGTTCCCTCTCTCTTAGTCTCCTACTAGATATGAATGAGGAGCAAATAACCCCTGTTACTTCCAGCAGTCAGATTGTGACTATCAGGGAAACCAGCATAAGGCAAAAGAGCAGACACAAAAATAAAGGAGAAGCAAGGGTACTGGAAAAAGAGAGAGTTACAGAGAGAAAATGTACCCTGATTGAACTATGTGTAGAACTTTCTACTTCTGGACTTTTAAAGTGAGCCAATACATTCCCTTTGTTGTTTAAGCTTTAAGTTAGATTTTCTCTGCCTGGCAACTGAAAGCATCATAATTCATATGAGTAGAAATCACTTGAGGTTGCACTGAATTGTCCAGTACTATAGCCGTTAGCCACATGTTGCCATTTAAATTAAAATTAATTAGAATAACCAAAGTTAAAAATTCAGTTTCTCAATTGCACTAGCCGGATGCTGGTGCTCAGTAGCCAATAAAGCTGGTGGCTATCTTATTGGGCAGCATAGATGTGGAACGTATCTATCATCTCAGAAAGGTCTACGGGTGAGAGCTCTTCAGTAATTTGTCCATAATTATGCAGCTGTTAAATTTCAGAACTATCATTTAAGCCCAGGTTTTAGATGCCTAGAGAAGCGTTCTTTCTATCATGCTCCATTAAGCCCCATGATAAGTGCACTGACAGTAGGTATTATCTAACAAAATGGTGCCACTTCTTTTGGGTTTGCATTTTGGCTCTGTAAATATAACATAAATGAATGGTCTATAAGACACAGCTAGTCATGGCCCAGCTTGCCTCCCTTATCCTATGTAAATGCTTATCCATGTTGGTTTTAACCTGAACTTCTATGACTTTTATTATCAATATTTGTATTTCCGTTTTTTCCCCAAATTTATATCAATGGTTAAATCTTTTCAACACTTTCATTGTTATTGCTTTAATTTTTCTCAGGATTCTTCTGGAGTTTGTTTTCTCTTGTGAATCTGCTAAATCGCTGTCTTTGCCTTTTTATTTTCAAATACTTGCACGTCAGGAAGCTTTCCCCAAGGTATCTGGGCTCTCTTCCTGACAGAAACTATGACATGAACAGAAAAATACTACAAACTCCTCCATCCACGTCTGAAAATGAATTTGACAAAGCTTATTAATACCAGTAGCCTTCTGGCCATTTCAAAATCTAAGCATTCTGTTCATTGGCAGTAAAGCTTATATCTTCTTGATTTGCTTTTTAATAAATAACCTATTGAACATTTAAAGTGCTTGCTGGTTATCAAATTTAGAATTAATTGCACTGCATTACTCCAGGCAGATTAATAAAGCTGCCTATTTCAGCAGAATTCTATCTTAATGGATATTTTGTGGTACTATTGGAAATAATACTGAACATAAATGAAATAAAGATTTAGTTTCAAGCATAAGTTCAGAGTCATGTTAAATAATAGATAATATGTGATTTTAATCTTTGAATCTTTAAAAGTTTATGACATATTCTAGTTGCTTTGAAATAATATAAAGTGAAGACACATATATCCAAAATGCTTTCCTAAATCATTTTATTATACAAAAGACATAAATACTCTATCAATTTTTGCTCTATGTAATATTTAAATTTTGGTAGAAGATATACTATTTTGTATTACAGCAATGGCAGTGAATTAGGCATTGGCATCAAGGAACAGGAAGTAACATTAATCCTGGGTTTTGCTATGCTCTGTTATTTTGATATCACTGCTAAGTTGCTTCATTGGAAATGGTGCTTCTATAACAGAGAGCTCAATTAAGGTTAATTAGCAGAAAGAACTTGACATCCATGATTAATAACCCAACTACTACACAAATGCACTGATGTTTTTGAACCATGTATCTAACATCAGGTGTGATCTTGATGGAGTAATTGAAGTAATAAAGTGCTTTTTTTCTATATGCGTATACAGCAGAAATAACCCCTAAGTGAGGCTTAGTTATATTCAAGATGATTTTGCCACTTATTTTTAAACAATAATGTTTATCTCATAAGATTATCACAGTGAAATCATTACAAGGATGTATTCAGAGTCATTATAAGATATGTAGTCCCTCCATTTCTCACATTTTTATTTTGCTTCATTTATATACAGACATATATGAAAGGTTCCTTTATTTCTGACATTTTTATGTTGCTTCATTCACATAACCCTTTATTATTGCAACAACTGTCCTTCCAAATTAAAGAGAGGTGAAAAACAATGGGAGCTATACATAGAGCAGAACACATCTGAATATGTAGTTCCTTGGTCACACAACCATGGAAGTGAAATATGACACATTCTCAGCAGCTGAAATTACCCTGAGCCTTTATTCCGATCTTAAACATTTGGTTCCTCCCCTTCCCCAGAGGAATTAAGCAGAGAAAGAAATGTAAGGTATCCGAATTGGAAAGAAGGAAGTCAAGTTGTCCATGTTTGCAGATGACATAATCTTATGTCAGAAAACCCTAAAGATGCTACCAAAAAACTGTTGCAACTAATAAATGAATTTCATAAAGTTGCAGGATACAAAACCAAATATAAATTTGTTTAAGTTCTTTGTAGATTTTGGAGAGTAGCCTTTCTCAGATGGGTAAATTGCAAAATTTTTTTCCTATTCTGTTGGTTGCTGGTTCACTCTGTTGATAGTTTCTTTTGCTTTCAGAAGCTCTTAAGTTTAATTAGATCCCATTTGTCTATTTTGGCTTTTTTGCCATTGCTTTTGGTGTTTTAGTCATAAAGTCTTTGACTATGCCTATGTCCTGAATGGTATTGTCTAGGTTTTCTTCTAGAGTTTTTTTTTTTTTTAATTGCAAAATTTCTTTTTCTTTTTCTTTCTTTCTTTCTTTCTTTCTTTCTTTCTTTCTTTCTTTCTTTCTTTCTCTTTTGTTTGTTGCATTTTAGGTTTTGGGGTACATGTGAAGAACATGAAAGATTGTTGCATAGGCACACACATGGCAGTGTGATTTGCTGCCTTCCTCCCCATCACCTATATCTGGCATTTCTCCCCATGCGCTCTCTCCCCAACTCCCCATCCCCTGCTGTCCCTCCCCTATTTCTCCCCGACAGACGCTAGTGTGTGATGCTTCCCTCCCTGTGTCCATGTTTTCTCATTGTTCAACACCTGCCTATGAGTGAGAACATGCAGTGTTTGATTTTCTGTTCTTGTGTCAGTTTGCTGAGAATGATGGTTTCCAGGTTCACTCATGTCCCTACAAAGGACACGAACTCATCGTTTTTTATGGTTGCATAGTATTCCATGGTGTATATGTGCCACATTTTCCCCGTCCAGTCTGTCATCGATGGGCATTTGGGTTGGTTCCAAGTCTTTGCTATTGTAAACAGTGCTGCAATGAACATTCATGTGCATGTGTCCTTACAGTAGAACGATTTATAATCCTTTGGATATATACCCAGTAATGGGATTGCTGGGTCAAATGGAATTTCAATTTCTAGGTCCTTGAGGGATCGCCACACTTTCTTCCACAATAGTTGAACTAATATACACTCCCACCAACAGTGTAAAAGTGTTCCTATTTCTCCACATCCTCTCCAGCAACTGTTGTCTCCAGATTTTTTAATGACTGCCATTATAACTGGCGTGAGATGGTATCTCAATGTAGTTTTGATTTGCATTTCTCTAATGACCAGTGATGATGAGCATTTTTTCATGTTTGTTGGCCTCATGTATGTCTTCTTTTGTAAAGTGTCTGTTCATATCCTTCGCCCACTTTTGAACGGGCTTGTTTTTTTCTCGTAAACCTGTTTTAGTTCTTTGTAGATTCTGGATATCAGCCCTTTGTCAGATGGGTAGATTGCAAAAATTTTTTCCCATTCTGTTGGTTGCTGATTCACTCTAATGACGTTTCTTTTGCTCTGCAGAAGCTGTGGAGTTTGATTAGGTCCCATTTGTCTATTTTGGCTTTTGTTGCCAATGCTTTTGGTGTTCTGGTCATGAAGTCCTTGCCTATGCCTATGTTCTGAATGGTTTTGCCTAGGTTTTCTTCTAGGGTTTTATGGTGTTAGGTCTTATGTTTAAGTCTTTAATCCATCTGGAGTTAATTTTAGTGTAAGGTGTCAGGAAGGGGTCCAGTTTCTGCTTTCCGCACATAGCTATCCAGTTTTCCCAACACCATTTATTAAATGGGGACTCCTTTTCCCATTGCTTGTTTTTATCAGGTTTGTCAAAGATCGGATGGTTGTAGATGTGTGGTGTTGCCTCCAAGGCCTTTGTTCTGTTCCATTGGTCTATATCTCTGTTTTGGTACCAGTACCATGCTGTTTTGATTACTGTAGCCTTGTAGTATAGTTTGAAGTCCGGTAGTGTGATGCCTCCCGCTTTGTTCTTTTTGCTTAGAATTATCTTGGCTATGCGGGCTCTCTTTTGGTTCCATATGAAGTTTAAGGTGGTTTTTTCCAGTTCTGTGAAGAAGGTCATTGGTAGCTTGATGGGGATAGCGTTGAATCTGTAAATTACTGTGGGCAGTATGGCCATTTCCACGATATTGATTCTTCCTAACCATGAACATGGA
>CAUYLG010003122.1:0-28148 GCA_963573385.1 Cacajao melanocephalus | reverse complement strand
TGAACTTGGGAGTTGATGGTTGCGGTGTGCTGAGTTTGCGCAACTGAACTCCAGCCTGGTGACAGATTAACACTCTGTCTCCAAAAAAAAAAAAAAAAAAAAAAAAAAAAAAATGAAATTCAGTCAATACAGTTTTCTTTTCTAGCGAGAGGTCTTGCTCCGTTACTCAGGCTGGAGTGCAGTGGTACAATTACAGCTCACCACAGCCTCAACATCCTGAGCTCAAGTCACCCTCCTGCTTCAGCTTCCCAGGTAGCTGGGACTACAGGCATGCACCACGAGGCACAGCTAATTTTTTTCTTTAAAGTTTTTTAGAGATGGCCGGGCGCAGTGTCTTATGCCTATAATCCCAGCATTTTGGGAAGCTGAGGCAGGTGGATCACCTAAGGTCAGGAGTTTGAGACCAGCCTGGCCAACCTGGTGAAACCCTGCCTCTACTAAAAATACAAAAAAATTAGATGAGCATGATGGCAGGCACCTGTAATTCCACTACTCAGGAGGCTAAGGCAGGAGAATCACTCGAACCTGAAAGGTGGAGGTTGCAGTGAGCCACAATTGCACCACTCCATTCCAGCCTGGGTGATAAAAGCAAAACTGTCTCAAAAAAAAAAAAAGTATTTTTAGAGATGCAGTCTCTCTGTGTTGTCTAGGTTGGTCTCAAACTCCTGGCCTCAAGTGATCCTTCTGCCTCCTGAGTAGCTAGGATTACAGGCATAAGCCACAGCTCCAGGCCAAAAAAAGTTTTTTAAAAATTGTCATCTTAATTCCCACTTACCCAAAAATAACTCCCATTAGCATTTGGTGTACATTATTCAAGACCTCTCTCAATGCATTTATAAAAAAAGACAGAGACATAGATAGACTAAGTGCTTCTTAAAAAGTATTTGGCCGGGTGCAGTGGCTTACGCCTATAATCTCAGCACTTTGGAAAGCTGAGGCAGGTGGATCACCTGAGGCCAAGAGTTTGAGACCAGCCTGGCCAACATGAAGAAACCCTATCTCTACTAAAAATACAAAAACTAGCCGGGCATGGTGGTATGCGCCAGTAATCCCAGCTGCTCAGGCGGCTGAGGCAGGAGAATTGCTTGAACCCAGGCGGCAGAGATCGCAGTGAGCTGAGATTGTGCCATTGAACTTAAGCATGGGCAACAGAGTGAGACTCCATCTCAAAAAAATAAAAATAAAAAATAAAAAAATAGAAAGTATACGATATAAGATATAATTTTATTTGAATTTACATACTGTAGTTTCAAGAAAAAACTCAATTATTTAGGACATGTTGGAGTTCAGATACACATCTTTCTTTTTATGAAAACTGTGACTTAAAATATACTTGTACAAGCTGTTCTAGGTGGCTCTAGATGGAGAAATACTGTCTTGACAAAGACAGATCTCATGACATAATTTCCTTGGCAATTTTTTGTTTTATTTTAAAAAGGTCAAAATCCCAGGGTCTTGATATCTGGCAGCTGGTTTCAGCAGTGTTGAGACAGTTATTTATATTTCTTGTCATGACTGTTAACCTTCTCACACAGCAGAAATGCAAAGTAATCCTGAAGCTTTCATACTCTGCAATTCAGTTGTCTTTATCCCAGCTCATTGCCCTGTGGAAGAATTTCAACAGAACTCTAACTCTAGACTTGTGTTCCTTATAATCTATTTTCTGTTTTATTTTTTTTTTTTAAGATGGAGTCTCACTCTGTCGCCCAGGCTAGAATGTAATGGCATGATCTAGGCCCACTGCAACCTTTGCCTGCTGGGTTCAAGCGATTCTCCCTGCCTCAGACTCCTGCGTAGCTAGGACTATAGGCACCCACCACCACGCCTAGCTAATTTTTGTATTTTTAGTAGAGATGTTGTTTTGACATGTTGGCCAGGCTGGTCTCGAACTCCTGACTTCAGGTAATCTACCCACTTCGGCTTTCCAAAGTGCTGGGATTACAGGCATGAGCCACTGCACCCAACCACAATTGACTTTCTTATCTGTGAAAGGAAACTTTCCTGGAGGATTCAATATTGTTTACAAAAACCAGCTAGTTCTTCTCAATGCAATGACAAGAGGGGGCGGAGGCCACCGGATTCTGAAGTTAGAAGAGTACTTGGCACATAAAAGGCATTCTACAGATATTTGTTGAATATAAATGAATTAGTACGATTAACGCTATTATTTAGCTCACAGCACAGGCTTCCATTCCAATTCATTTTTTTTTTTTTTTTTTGGAGACGTAGTCTCGCTCTATCGCTAGGCAGGAGTGCAGTGGTGCAATCTTGGCTCACTGCAACCTCTGCCTCCCTGGTTCAAGGGATTCTTTGGCCTCAGTCTCTGGAGTAGCTGGGATTACAGGCGCACACCACCACATCTGGCTAATTTTTGTATTTTTAGTAGAGACGGGGTTTCACCATTTTGGCCAGGATGGTCTCAATCTCTTGACTTCGTGATCCGCCGGCCTCAGTCTCCCAAAGTGCTGGGATTACAGGCATGAGCCACCGCACCCAGCCCCCCAATTCAGTTTTAATCCAGTCCCCTGCTGAGGAGCAACAAGGTCATTCCTTGTCTACAGAAACCAAAAGATCTGGTTTGTTAGGGTCTTACTCTCCTTTGAGGGCCCAAATATTGCAAAGGTGATAGATTTATTCCATCTTTAGTCAATTGTATCTTCTGATATACTATATATTTGTAACCACCTCAAAAGCATTCTTCTTAAGGAATCTGGGCTAACATGAGTATTTTTTTCTCCTTTTTTCTTTTGTTTACCTTGTTCTGTCATTGGTCTCTACACTTTTTCCTTTTTTTTTTTTTTTTTTTTTTTAGGAGATGGGGTCTCACTATGTTGTCCAGGCTGGTCTTGAACCAATGGGCTCAAATGATCCTCCTGCCTCAGCTTTGCAAAGTTTTGGGATTATGGATTATGGGTGTGAGCCACTTCACCTGGCCCCAATATTGATTTTTTTTTTCACTGAGATGCAGTTTCACTTTTGTTGCCCAGGCTGGAGTGCAATGACAGGATTTCGGCTCACTGCAACCTCTGCCTGCTGGGTTCAAGTGATTCTACTGTCTCAACTTCCCAAGAAGCTGGGATTACAGGCATGCACCACCACAGCCGGCTAATTTTTGTATTTTTAGTAGCAATGGGGTTTCTGGATGTTGGTCAGGCTGGTCTTGAACTCCTGACCTCAGGTGATCTACCCACCTCAGCCTCTCAAAATGTTGGGATTACAGGTATGAGCCACCATGCCTGGCCCCAATATTGGTTCTTATTTTTTGTTTGCATTGCAATTTTCTTTTCTTTTTTCTCCCTTATCTTTTTTTTGAAATGGAGTCTCATTCGTCACCTAAGCTGGAGTGCAGTGGCTCGATCTCAACTCACTGTAACCTCTACCCACTGGATTCAAATGATTCTCCTGTCTCAGCCTCCTGAGCAGCTGGTATCACAGGTGCATACCACTATGCTCAGCTAATTTTTGTATTTTTGGTAGAGATGAGGTTTCACCATGTTGGCCAGGCTGGTCTCGAACTCCTGATCTCAAACGATCCACTTGCCTCAGCCTCCCAAAGTGCTGGGATTATAGCCATGAGCCACCATGTCCAGCCCTGTGATTTTATGTTATTTTTTTTCTTTCCCAGGCTGTCTTCTACCTTGTTCCTTTTTCTCAGAATCAAGTAGAGACTGTAGTGACTCACCATACATATTAAGTTTACTGAGTTTTCAAATGGTGTTGAAAACAAAATTAAGTTTAAAAAAAAGTCAAGTCAAACAATCTGGCAGAGACATGGGAATGGGATCAGTACCAAATTGGTCATTATAATAATGGTCTTGGCCAGGCACGGTGGTTCACACCTGTAATCCCAGTACTTTGGGAGGCCGAGGCAGGTGGATCACAAGGTCTGGAGATCGAGACCATCCTGGCCAATATTGTGAAACCCCATCTTTAGTAAATATAAAAAATTAGCAGGGCGTGGTGGTGTGTGCCTGTAGTCCCAGCTACTCGGGAGGCTGAGGCAGCGGAATCACTTGAACCCCTGGGAGGCAGATACTGCAGTGAGCCAAGATTGTGCCACTGCACTCCAGCCTGGGTGACAAAGCGAGACTCCATCTCAAAAAATAAAAAATAAATCATGGTCTTGGAAACCACGAATAGAATTCAGTTAAGACCCTTGCAGGGTGTAGGGAAACCATGTCTAATATAATACAAATTATACTGTTGGTAGAACAGCTCAGAAAGTACCGTAAGAGTCTCACACGGTGTCTGAAAAATATTGGGGCTTTCTGAAATAAAATTCAGAAAAGCAGGAACAGATGTAAGTAATGTTACACAGTGCACTTAAGATTTAAGATTGAGGCCGGGCACAGTGTCTTGAGCATGTAATCCCAGCACTTTGGGAAGCCAAGGTAGGCAGATCACGAGGTCAGGAGATAGAGACCATCCTGGCCAACATGGTGAACCCGGTCTGTACTAAAATTACAAAAATTAGCTAGGTGTGGTGGCACATTAGCTACTCAGGAGGCTGAGACACGAAAATTGCTTTAACCCAGGAGGTGGAGGTTGCACTGAGCTGAGATTGTGCCACTGCACTCCAGCCTGGTGACAGAGACAGTCTCCAAAAAAAAAAAAAAAAAAAGATTTAAGATTGAGGTATTGCTAAAAATGAAGATCTTGAAGAATGAATAAAGGAAGTAGATTTAGATGGGGAAGAGGTTAAAATATTTGTTGTTGATGACAGAGAAAGGATGGGGACATGGCATTCTAGACATAATAGCATTAGATTCATTTGAAAGAACTGATAGTGATTACAGGTATAGTATCCAGAATTAAGCATATTTTCTTTACTCAAAAGAGTTTCCTGCAGAAGTCCAAACCAATAATACAATTAAATAATAATCCTATTAAATGCAACATATAACCACTATCTTGAAAGGTCTAGACCACAATATTTACCAAGCAAATTACAAGAGCAATTTGAGAGAGAAGACTGAGCTAAGAATTTCCCTGATTTGATCATTTAAGAGGATTGCTAGGCATTTCATACCAAAATATGAAAATAATGAGTTTAGACTTACTCTCTCTGGGGGCAGGTCCTTTGAATTGACTTCTGATAGGTAACAGTGCCATGTTTCCAATGAGTTTGGTGTCAGGATCCATGAGAGAAGAGTGGTAAGCCTACAGCGGCAAGCCCAGGAACAACACAGAAGCAGAAAGACAGCAAATGTCACTGGGGAAAACAACCTTCCCTTAAAGGAAAAAAAGAGTAGAGGAGGAAGAAGGGATAACAGCATCAAGGTGTAGGGCTGGTTCTTTCTCACTCAAGAAAACCAATTGTTAAATTTTGAGGCATTTTGCAAGCTGGTTGTTAAACACAGCTGTTCTCAAAAATCAGATTATATAAACAAGTAAACGATGTTAATAACAATGATACTTAAATACTCATCACTTACTCTTTTTTTTTTTTGAGACAGAGTCTCACTATGTTGGCTAAGATGGTCTCAAATTCCTAAGGTCAAGTGATCCTCCTGCCTTGGCCTCCCAAAGGGCTGGGACTACAGGCATGAGCCACCTTGCCCAATTACTTTCTAATTTTTTTTTTTTCTGAGACAGGGTTTCATTCTTGTCCAGGCTGGAGTGCAATGGCGCGATCTTGGCTCATTGCAACATCCGCCTCCTGGGTTCAAGCAATTCTCCCACCTCAGCCTCCTGAGTAGCTGGGATTACAGGCATGTGCCACCACACCCGCCTAATTTTGTATTTTTAGCACAGATGGGGTTTCTCCATGTTGGTCAGGCTGGTCTCAAACTCCCGACCTCAGGTGATCAACCCACCTCGGCCTCTCAAAGTGCTGGGATTACAGGCATGAGCCACTGTGCCCGGCCTACTTCCTAATTTTTAAAAATTACATTTTACTTTTGTCTATGTTCTTAAGGTTATTATTAAGGAAATACTAGATAATGGGGTGCTGCTGTGCAACTCTTCCAATTCTATGTTCAGTGACATCACATTGGTATCTGGTAAAAGTATTTCCACTACAGAAAGGCAAACATCATACCCACCCCCTAGCTAAACAAAGACCCAAGCACTATCTTTTCAGTTCTGCCACTTCCTGGCTTTATGGTTGTGACCAAGACATCGTTTTTCTTAGCTTGTTTCCAAATTTGTAAAATGAGAAGCTATATATTGCCTTCAGTGGGTAGGTGTGAGTTAAAGGAAGAGAAAAAAATCACATTTATAAGAACACTTTGTATGCTGATTCTTAGTTCTGCTTTTTACAAGACGTCTGGCTTTTTATAAGACAACATGGGTCCCATTCACATAGTCATTCATTCAGCAAACGATTGCTAAGCACCTTCTATATGCAAGCCACTGATACAGTAAGTAATATACAAAGTAGTACAGTTCTGGTCCTTGAAGAGTAGAGAAGACAGACATAAAACAATAACAGGGTGGGCTGGGCCCAGCCCAGTGACTCCCGCCTGAAATTCTGGTACTTTGAGAGGCCCAGGTGGGCAGATCACAGGGTCAGGAGATTGAGATCCTGGCCAACATGATGAAATCCTGGCCAACATGATGAAACCTCATCTCTACTAAAAATACAAAAATTAGCTGGGTATGGTGGCACATGCCTGTAATCCCAGCTACCTGGGAGGCTGAGGCAGGAGAATCCCTTGAACCCAGGAGGCAGAGGTTGCTGTGAGCTGAGATCACGCCATTGATTGAACTCTGGGCGGAGGTGGCAATGAGCCAAGAACGTGCCACTGCACTCCAGCCTGGTGACACAGGGAGACTCAGTCTCAAAAAAAGAAAAAAAAAAAAAAAGCCAGGGGCGGTGGCTCATGCCTGTAATCCCAGCATTTTGGGAGCCGAGGCAGGCGGATCATGAGGTCAGGAGTTCAAGACCAGCCTGACCAATAAGGTGAAACCCCATCTCCACTAAAAATACGAAAATTAGCCAGGTGTGGTCACAGGCACCTGTAATCTCAGCTACTCTGGAGGCTGAGGCAGGAGAATTGCCTGAACCTGGGAGGCAGAGGTTGCAGTGAGCCAAGATTGTGCCACTGCACTCCAGCTTGGGCGACAGAGCAAGACTCCATCTCAAAAACAAAAACACCAGGGTGAATCCAGAGTGCTCTATGTGCAATCAGAACCAGCACAGGGCTTTAGAGTCTTTTTTTTTTTTTTCTTCGAGACAGTCTCCTTCTCTCACCAGGGCTGGAATACAGTGGCATGATCACAGCCCACTGCAGCCTCAAACTCCAGGCTCCAGGTGATCATCCCACCTCAGCCTCTTGAGGGGCTGGGAGGAGGTACACTACCATATCCAGCTAATTTATTTTTATTTTTGTATAGGCAGGGTCTCATTATGTTGCCCAGGCTGGTCTCAAACTCCTAGGCTCAAGTGATCCTCCCATCTTGGCCTCCCAAAGTGTTGGGATTACAGGCATAAACCACTGCACACAGCCTAGAGTCCTGGCTTAAAATGTGGCTTTACTATTAGTATATTAGTATGCAACCTCGTCCAAATTATCTTCTCTGAGGATCCGTTTCCTCTTCTGTAAAATAGGAATCATGGCACCTACTTCATAGAGTCATTATGAGGATTAAACAGGATAATTTACAAAGTGTGTACCCCAGAGCTCAGGAGTCAAATGGTAATTACGGGATTAATAAAATATGTATTTGTGGGGTTGAGCTCGGTGGCTCATGCCTGTAATCCAAACACTTAGGGAGGTCAAGGCAGGAGCACTGCTTGAGCCCAGGAGTTTGAGACCAGGCTGGGCAACATGGTGAGACCCAATCTCTACTAAAAATATAGCCTGAGGGACAGAGTACGACCCTGTCTCAAAAAAAAAAAAAAGTACATATATAAAATATATATATACATGTGTATTTGTAACTATGGCTTGCTCCTTTTCATCACAGGTATGCTTTATCTAAAGCAGCCTCCACCTTCCCTCTCACCAGTAACTGTCTTGTTACCCATCCAGTTTTTTCTTTTTCTTTTTTTTTTTTGAGACTGAGTCTCCCTCTGTCGCCAGGCTGGAGTGCAGTGGCACGTTCTCGGCTCACTGCTACCTCCGCCCCGGGTTCAAGCAGTGGCGTGATCTCAGCTCACGGCAACCTCTGCCTCCTGGGTTCAAGCGATGCCCCCGCCTCAGCCTCCCAAGTAGCTGGGATTACAGGCATGCGCCACCACACCCAGCTAATTTTTGTATTTTTAGTAGAGACGGGGTTTCACTGTTGGCCAGGATGGTCTCTATCTCTTGACCTCGTGATCCGCCCCGGCCTCCTCCGCCTCCCAAAGTGCTGGGATTACAGGTGTGAGCCACCGTGCCCCGCCACCCATCTAGCTTCTTTTTTGTTGTTGTTTTTAACTCTGTTTCCATCTAGCTTCTCTATAGCATTTGTCACTACCTGAAACTACTGTATCTCCTTTATTTAAGTTTACACTCTTGTCTCGTCTACCAATTTGAATGTATACTCTTTAAGATTAGGGATTTGTTGAATTTATGTGCTGCTGTAAACAGAGCCTGGAAGGCAGTAGCTGCTGGGTAACCTTTGTTAAAAATAACAGGCTGGGTGCGGTGACTCATGCCTGCAATCCCAGCACTTTGGGAGGCTGAGGAGGGCAGATCACCTGAGGTCTGGAGTTCGAGACCAGCCTGGCCAACATAGTGAAACCCGTCTCTACTAAAATACAAAAAATTAGCTGAGGCTGGTGGCACGCGCCTGTAATCCCAGCTACCAGGGAGGCTGAGGCACGAGGAATGCTTGAACCCGGGAGGCGGAGGTTGCAGTGAGCTGGTATCACATCACTGCACTCCAGCCTGGGTTACAGGAGATCCTGTCTCAAAAAAAAAGTGTGACACACAATCACATAACTGAACCACCTTTTCCCGAATCTGCAAAATGGAGACCATGATGGTGATAAATCTACCCCACAGACAGGGCTGTCAGAAATTAAGTACAACCAGACAGTCATAAACTTTTACTCCCACTCTGATGCACACGAAAAAGGAAATCTTTGGAAGTCAGGCGCCAACCGAGTCTGTGAGGGCCCTAAACCCAGCTGGCTCCGGGGTGGCCGCCGCTGCCGGGAATTGGGTTCTGGCAAATGACAAACAGCAGAGGGAGCCTGCCCTCCGGGGCGGAGGAGGAAGTGGGCCTGACAGAAAAAGGAGAAGCCAGATCACGGGCTTGAAAAATGAAAAATAAAAAGCACATCCCTTGGTTTCGCGCTCTAGTGAGGCTTTGGTAACCCCGCCGCAGTCGGAGGGAGTAGAAGGGGCGAAAGAGGGCCTCCTCACACACTCTGTACCCCTGGCCCATTCTTGCCGCGCTTCCGCCTCCCACTACTGGCACCTTCGGGCTGCCCCAAACCTTCAGCGACCGGCCCCACCCCTCGCCTCTTTCTCGGGCCCCCGCTTCCTCCCTGCCTTCCGCCGCCCGCTTCTCTCGGCACACAAAGGTTTCTCCCTGCTCTTCGTAATCTCCGCTGTCTCCCCACACCACGGATCGAACCCTCACCGGCATCTTGGCGGCGCCCGGGTTTCAACCCAGAGGAGCAGGATCGAGCAGTGCGCTTCCGGTCTGGCAGCCCCGGTGGAGTAGGCGGAAGCGAGCCGGAAGGGGCGGGCGAGAGGGAGGACGATGAGCTTCCGGCCTTGCTCTTCCGCCTCTGGTTGCTGCGGCCGCGCGGATCTGAAGGGGGCGCCAGAGCACTAAGCAGGGGTCCTGAGAGTGGCACTTGGCTTGAGGTTCCAGAATCCCAGAGATCAATCACCTTTTGTATTTTTTTCAAATCTCACCTTTTCAGGGCCGGGCGTAGTGGCTCACGCCTTTAATCACAGCACTTTGGGAGGGCGAGGCGGGCGAATCACCTGAGGTTAGGAGTTTGAGACTGGCCTGGATGGTGAAACCCCGTCTCTACTAAAAATATAAAAATTAGCTGGGCATGGTGGCATACCAGCTACTCAGGAGGCTGAGGCAGGAGAATCGCTTGAACCTGGGAGGCGGAGGTTGCAGTGAGCCGAGATCGCGCCGCTGCACTCTAGCCTGGGCAATAGAGAGAGACTGTCTAAAAAAAAAAAAAAAAAAAAAAAGTCCCCTTTCCTGTGAAGCATTCACAGGTCATTCTACTTTCAATTCTTCCGACTCCAACACCATGACGCCTTATCCTTCTCTCCCGCTTTTTCCCTTAGTTCTTATGATTCTCGTCTTTACTCTTGGTGGTTGTCTCCCTATCCCAGTGAATGCCAAAAAGGCAGCAATTCATCCATTTTGTCCCCTGCGCCTGTAACAGTGATCGTATGTAGGAAGCATCAATAAATATTTGAGTGAATGAATGAACCTAGTGCACTGCACCTAACAATGGAGAAACTGAAGGGCACTGGACTCTGGGTTTGAATTCCAGCTCCAATACATACTAGCTGTGTAATTTTGAGCAAGTTAACTGGCCTCTCTATGCCTCAGTTCCTCACCTGAAAATGGCAGTAACACTATCTACCTCAGTTTTGTAAGGACGAAATGAATGACATGTAAAATGCTTACAACTTACATGCTTGGAGCATACAGAAAGCCCAGGTTTTTTTTAACCTATTTATTACTAGAAAGCTTCTTATGTTAAAAGCCAAGTTCATTGCTGCCTGAGAGCCATTTCTTCTGCCAGTTCCCAACCTGGAATAATGCCCTATGTTTCCACATCTGATTTCTCATTCAGGTCACTGGCCAAATAGCACCTTTCAGGCAGGGCCTTTTTTGACAAACAGTCCAAAGTAGCCCTGTAGTCACTCTCCATTTCATTTCTGCTCTTCTTTCCATCCTTTCTCCAAGGTTTCCTTCCTCATGATCAGTTTCATAGGCCAGCATGGCAGCCCCACGTGAGCAAGGCCGTGCCTGCACTGTGGATCCCCATTCTATCCCCAGTGCCTGGCATCCACAGAAGTTCAGTAAACCTGTGTAAAGAATCAAGTCAGCCCTGCCAATGAGATAGTGAAATCCTTGAGGACTGGAATTGTCAGATTAATCTTTGAAACCCCAGTGTCCAGTGGGGAAGGCACTGGAATCGGGTCCTTCACTTTTCCCCATAGGCACATACTATACTCTCTAGAAGCTAAACCAAGGAGGATCAAGGAACAGGGCAACTAAAAAGCTGCCTCTTCTTTCTTCCCCTCCACGTGACAATAAAGTTTCTAAGAATTAGCAACCCTGGGAGATCAGGCTGTTTCCATACTCTACATCCTCTAAGGATCACAGGAAAGTCCCCAAGCAGCACAGCACATCCTCCTGCTGCCCACTCATCATGCTCCTCATTGAGTGGACGGCGGTGTAGACACCTGACCTTTCCCTCTAGCCTGGGCCCCCAGGCATAAGCTACCACTGACGCCTATAGGTCCTTGGTCCTTAAATTTTGCGTTTTTG
Source organism: Cacajao melanocephalus (assembly GCA_963573385.1). NCBI lineage: Eukaryota > Metazoa > Chordata > Mammalia > Primates > Pitheciidae > Cacajao > Cacajao melanocephalus. The sequence goes on along the minus strand of CAUYLG010003122.1, from coordinate 16,739 downwards.
TTTGTTTGTTTTTGAGATGGAGTCTTGCTCTGTTGTCCAGTCTGGAGTGCAATGGTACGACCCTGGCTCACTGTAACCTCCACCTCCTGGGTGCAAGCGATTCTCCCACCTCCACTTCTCAAGTAGCTGGGATTACAGGCATAAGCCACCATGCCCAGCTAATTTTTTGTATTTTTAGTAGAGATGAAGTTTCACCGCATTGGCTAGGTTGGTCTTGAATTCCTGACCTCAGGTGATTCGCCCACCTCAGCCTCCCAAAGAGCTGGCATTACAGGCGTGAGCCACCATGCCTGGCCACACTTTGCTTCTTTAATTAAAATGAATCAAATTAGACCCTGCAGTGTACTTGTTATCTAGGACCAAGAATGATTAAAAACCTTTCTGTTTTTTTTATATATATACATACATATCTCAAACATTGTTATTTTTACTTTTTTAAGTTATATAAATAATATACATTTTCAATATAGGAAAATGGGAAGGTACAGATAAGCAATGGTCTTATGTATATCCTTCCAGCTCTTCCTCTTCAGACATACATATTTTGCTACAGTAATTCCTGCATCTCAAAAACAACACAAAAAGTGAAAATAACGTTAGACTAGCCTTAACCTTAGCTCAAGTGCTAATTTATTTTATACATAAATCTATGTGCATTCATTTCAATTTTGACTTACAAAATCTAAAGTGATACTGTTATACTACTACTAAAATATTCCACTTTAAACAGCAGCAGTTTCAGGATAATTAAAAACTTGATTCAGGCATGCAGCTGATAAAGAATGAAGTATTACTTTTTTCATTAGAATAGGGAGCTTTCTACTATTGCATCCTTTGAAGAGAAGAATGTTCTGCTTGTTTGGCCACAAGTTCTTCATGTATAGACAGTTACTTTTTAGTAAACTCTTCATTCACGCTGGCATTCTTGAAAATATTCGTCAAACATAGAAGACTCATCTTCACGTTCCTGACACAATGGAAACACAAAATAGAAAATATATTCATTTCCCTTCAGTTAGAACTAGTATGTTGTTTAAATATTTTTCAGGTAATACCCTATGTGGAACTAATTACCCAGCACCAGCTCCAGGTGTTGCTTACAGGTAACTGTTAATAGTAAGAAAAGGCATGACTGACAGTGTTTCCAGATATGTAGTAAATTAATGCTTCTATCTAAGAAGCATTTCTCATTTGAATTTACATTCACGATGATTTTCGGCTAATTTGCTGTGAGAGTGCTTTACCTCCCTGGTGGCCTGGTGGTCAGGAAAAAAATTAAAACAAAAATGCTTTGCTGACACTATCATTAGCCTTCTCAATGACATATGTGAAGGCAGCCCAATTTCACCTCCTCTTTAAACATACACCCAAGGTCTGGGTACACAGAGGTTTTGTCATTCTGCCTCAACAAAAGTAGAGTAAACGTGATACCACTTGTAGAGCAGTGTGCACAGTGTCAATTTCAGACATCACTCAGAAAAGCCCAGGTAACTGCTATCAATAAGACAAAAAACTAATTTAAGGAGTCACCTGGATATGCAAGAGTCCAGTGAGTGCTGACAAATATTTTTATCAAAAGCTAACAAACACTCCCAATCAGAAATTACCTTTGGTTCTTTAAACTCCAGGTCTTCTCCGTATTGAATGGCAAAATCAATATGCTGTAATACAATGTTCATACTTTCTTCATCTGACTGATCGTAAGGTAAAAATCGAACCATGCTGTAGTCATCAATCTACAAGTTGGGGATTTCAAGAAAAGTCCATTCTGAAGCTGGGCAAAATACATAATTTTCAACTTATATTTGAGTTTTATAACCATTTGTACTTCTGATTAAAAACAGTCATGTGTTTAGGAGGAGAGGAGGAGGGATAGCTAGACACAGTAAATCATTCATTTTTCTGACTTCTGATCTGCTAGAACACTTGTTAGCTTATTACTTTAACTAGACACTATTTTATGGGTATTTATCTGAATTCAACCACCACCGGAAATTTCACAGGTGCACAGTCCTGAACTCTCCAAATGGTTTGAAATAATGACATGTTAGTTAATTTATTGGCCACCACCAATAACACGACTTCTAAATTAAACTTCTGACTGACCAGCCCACAGCCCTTTTCCCTCCTCTACTTTGTAGAAAATAGGGTTGGACTGTGCTTTTTATAAAGGTGGCTAATTGACCAGATGTTTAGGAAAAAAAAAATTTTTTTTTTTTAATGAGATAGAGTCTCTCTGTCATCCAGGCTAGAACACAGTGGCACGATCATGGCTCACTACAGCCTTGACCTCCCAGGCTCAAGGGATCCTCCCACCTCAGCCTCCAGAGTAGCTAGGACTACAAGTGTGCAGGCACCATGCCTGGCTAATTTTTTTTTTTTTTTTTTTTTTTTTAGACGGAGTCTTGTTGTTGTCAGCCCTGGCTGGAGTACACTGGCAAGATCTCGGCTCACTGCAACCTCCACCTCCTGGGTTCCAGCAATTCTCCTGCCTCAGTCTCCCGAGTAGCTGAGATTACAGGTGCCTGCCCCCACACCTGGCTAATTTTTGTATTTTTTAGTAGAGACAGGGTTTTACCATGTTGGCCAGGCTGGTCTTGAACTCCTGACCTCAGGTGATCCACCTACCTCAGCCTCCGAAAGTACTGGGATTACAGGGGTGAGTCACTGAGCCCAGGCTAATTTTTTTTTTTTTTTGAGACAAAGTCTCTCTCTGTCGCCCAAAGTGCAGTGGTGTGATCTCCACTCACTGCAACCACTGCCTCCTGGGTTCAAGCAATTCTCCTGCCTCAGCCTCCTGAGTACTGTGATTACAGGTGTGCACCACACCCAGCTATTTTTTTTTTTTTTTGTATTTTTAGTAGAGACAGGATTTCACCATGTTGGCCAGGGTGGTCTCAAACTCCTGACCTCAGGTCATCCACCTTTCTCAGCCTTCCAAAGTACTAGGATTACAGGCATGAGCCACTGCACGTGGCCTAATTTTTAATTTTTTTTTTTAAGAGATAGGGTCTTACTATGTTACCCAGGTTGGTCTTGAACTCCTGGACTCAATCCCCCGCCTTGACCTGCCAAAGTGCTAGGATTACAGGCATGAGCCACTGTACCTGGCCAAAAAATCCAAACTTTAAAAGCTTACCAGTCCACATATAGCTTTAGTCAGTTTCTTGAATTTTTTGCTTCTTAAGTCACTTGTAGAATCTTCCAATAAAGAATACATGTCTGGATCTAAAAACCTTTAAAAGATAGAAAGACTGATGAATTCAAGAGACTAGGTTTAGAAACCAACCAAACTTTCCATCTAAATAAAACAGAAGGTTCATCTCTGCAATTGAGATCTGATAATAATGGAAGAACAGTGAACTCACTTCTCAATTTCCTTTTTAGCTTTTTTACTCAGCAGATCCATTTTTGTCATGATGTTGACCTGTGGAATTTCTAGCGAGATCATGGCACTCAGGGCTGCCAAGATGCCAGAAATAAACTGAAGGAGGAAACAGAAAAGGGAAGATGAACTGACTGTTGCCAACAAAGTTACCTGGTCTTTGCACAAAGAGGCTTCTATTCCTCACTGAAACAGAATTGGCCTAAATAAAAGAAATGCAGGCTGGGCGTGGTGGCTCATGCCTGTAATCCCAGCACTTTGGGAGGCTGAGGTGGGCAATCACCTGAGGTCAGGAGTTCAAGACCATCATGGCCAACATGGCAAAACCCCGTCTCTACTAAAAATACAAAATTAGCCAGGTGTGATGGCACGTGCTTGTAATCCCAGCTACTCGGGAGGCTGAGGAAGAAGAATCATTTGAACATAGGAGGTGAAGGTTGCAGTGGCCCGAGATCGCGCTACTGCACTCCAGCCTGGGCAAAAAAAAGTGAAACTCAGTCTCAAAAAAAAAAAAAAAAAAAGAAAGAAAGAAATTCTAGTTCAGAACATGTGCCAAAATTATTTGTACTTTATTAAAAGAAATGCTACCCATATAGAAAAAACTGTTCCCTAATTAGGTGTTTGACTCTTGGTTTCCAAAAGGTGAGGGAAGATGTAGATAACATACAATGATCACAAATGTCAATTTAGACAGCATTTTAATTTCCTTTCCCATCTAATATTCCTTAAGAGCTAATAAAATAGGCCGGGTACAGTGGCTCACGCCTGTAATCCCAGCACTTTGGGAGGCCAAGGTGGGTGGATCACGAGGTCAGGAGTTTGAGACCAGCCTGATCAACATGGTGAAACTCCATCTCTTTAGAAAAGAAAGAGCTAATAAAATAAAATTTGATCTAGATAGTTCATAAACTGGACAAAAAGTCCTCAGAAAATTAAAAGACTATTTTATAAAATAGCTAAATAGTTATCTGCTTCAGTTTCTTCTCCCCACCCCCCTCCGCCTTTTTTTTTTTTTTTTTTTGAGAGAGAGAGTCTCACTCTGTCACTCGGGCTGGCATGCAATGGTGCTATCTTGGCGATCTCAGCCATTGCAACCTCTGCTTCCTGTACTCAGGCGATCCTCTCACTTCAGCTTCCCAAGTAGCTGGGACTACAGGCACAAGCCACAACGCCTGGCTAATTTTTGCATTTTTTTGTAAAGACAGGGTCTCACTCTGTTGCCCAAGCAGGACTGGAACTCCTAGGCTCAAGCAATCCTCCTGCTTTGGCCTCCCAAAGTGTTGGGATCACAGGTGTGAGCCACTGTGCCTGGCCACCTCAGTTTCTTCTCTCAGTTCCTCCTAAATCTCTTTCTTTCTCAGTTTCTCCTAAATCTCTATGATACCATAATTTACTACTTTTGAGTTATAACATATTATCATAACAATTTAATAACAAAAGGATACTAAGTAATTCTGGAATTGTTTGTGAAATATCCATAATCACACAATAATTAAAGGAAACTGTCATCTGCTTGTACCCATAGTTAAAAAAATCTGTAAGAGGGTTCGGAAGGTTGAGGCATGCAGCTCACTTGAGGTTTGAGGTCAGGAGTTCGAGACCAGCCTGGCCAACATGGTAAAACACTGTCTCTACTAAAAATACAAAAATTAGCCAGGCATGATGGCGCATGTCTGTAATCTCAGCTACTTGGGAGGTTGAAGAACAAGAATCACTTGAACCCGGGAGGCAGAGTTTGCAGTGAGCTGAGAACATGCCACTGCACTTCAGCCTGAGCAACAGAGTAAGACTGTCTCAAAGAAAAAAAAAAATCTGTAAGAGATTTAGCTTCAGACCTTGAATGACTCCACCATGAACTGAGAATCAACAAGAAAAACTCCACAGACTCGGAACTCCCACTGCTCAAGCTGCTGGACCAGCTGTTTCATCACAGGCAGGTGAGTGTACAACTCAATCTGACCTACATGAAGAGTATTGCAAGAATTTAAGAAACAGCAAATATGTTAGCGGTAACAAATTTTCCCCATAAGATGGATAAAAATAAAAGCCAACACATTTTTAAGGGGCCCACAGCCTCTCAAAGCAATCATAAAACCTAAGGTACTGCCTCCATAGGAATCCCAAGCAAACTATTCAGTTTTATGTAGGAAATGAGGTTTATGGGTTGGGCAGAGTGGCTCATGACCATAATCCCAACACTTTGGGAGGCTGAGGTGGGTAAATCACTTGAGGCCAAGAGTTCAAGACCAGCCTGGCCAATATAGTGAAACCCCATCTCTACTAAAAACACAGTAAAAATGGCTGGGCGTGGTGGCTCACGCCTGTAATCCCAGCACTTTGGGAGGGGGAGGCGGGTGGATCATGAGGTCAGAATTTCAAGACCAGCCTGGCCAAGATAGTGAAACCCTGTCTCTACTAAAAATACAAAAATTAGCTGGGCATGGTGGCGGGCACCTATAATCCCAGCTAATTGGAAGCCTCAGGCAGGAGAATCGCTTGAACCTGGGGAGCGGAAGTTGCAGTGAGCTAAGATTGTGCCATTCATTGCATTCCAGCCTGGGCGACAGAGTGAGACTCCGTCTCAACAAAAAGAAAAATTAAAAAAAAAAAAAATTAGCCAGGTGTGGTGGTGTGCGCCTGTAGTCCCAGCTACTCCTTGGGACGCTGAGGCACAAGAATTGCTTAAACCTGGGAGGAGGAGGTTGCAGTGAGCTGAGATCACACCACTGCAATCCAGCCTGGGCAACAGAGTAAGACTATGTCTAAAAAAAACAAACAAAAAAAACAAGGCCATGCGTGATGGCTCATGCCTTCCAAAATCCCAGCATTTTGGAAGGCCGAGGTGGGCAGATCACAAGGCCAGGAGATGAAGACCATTCTGGCTAACATGGTGAAACCCCATCTCTACTAAACATATAAAAAATTAGCTGGGCGTGGCGGCACGTGCCTGTAGTCCCAGCTACTTGGAAGGGTGAGGCAGGAAGATCACCTGAACCCAGGAAGTGGAGGTTGCAGTGAGCCGAGATCGTGCCACTGCACTCCAGCCTGGGCAGCAGAGCAAGACTCTGTCTCAAAAAGAAAAAAAAAAAAAAGGAAAGAAAAATTAAGGTTCTTCACATTTTAGTTTTCTGCCAATCAATGTGAGCATTACTGGCCAGATGCCATGACTCACACAGCTATAATCCCAGCAATCTGGGAGGCCAAGGATAGCCTGAGCCCAGGACTTTGAGACCAGCCTGGACAGTACAGTGAGACCCTATCTCTACAAAAATAAATAAGTGCTACAAAGATAAGTATAGTTTGGGAACATTCATCAAGCTGTACACTTATGATACATATACTTTTCTGTGGGTATATATAAGGTCAACTAAAAGCAAGGGGAAAAAAGTGAGGGTCATAAATGGTCAAAGCCAGGTTAGGCTCAAGTTGAACATTCACAATTTGGGCTGGGCATGGTAGTTCACACCTGTAATCCTAGCACTTTGGGAGGCCAAGGTGATTCACTTTGGGAATCACCTGAGGTGAGGAGTTCGAGACCAACAAGGCCAACATGGTGAAACCCTGTCTCACCTACTAAGGATGGAACTATCAAGACTTTAAGGAAGACAATGCATTCAAATTGTTGACTCACCTGGGCAATCAAAAAGGATATAGTCATCTTCTACATGGCCAAGACAGTTCTCTAGCCAGTCAAAATTATTGGCAAAGTACTCCATGCAAAATACCAATCCTCCATTGGGACCGAATCTCAGAGAATCATCCTCCATTACATCATCCACCTCAATCAGTTCCCGAATGTCTGAAAAGAACAGATAGGGCCCATTATACGTGTATCCCTTCAAAAAGTGTTATCCTTACTAGAAATAGAACATAAAAGTTAACGAGTACATGAAAAACTCATATGCAAGAAATTATGTACATGGTTTTTCACTGTAACAGTGTACATTAATAGAGAACTGAGCAAATTATTGTATAGCCAGACAATGGAATACTATGCAGCCATAAAAGGGGGAAATCTCTTTAAGTATTAATAATAATAATACAACCTCCTAGGCATATTGTTTAGTGAAAAATGCAAGGTACAGAACTGTGTAAGAATGCTATCATTGGTGTTAATAAAAAACAAAAATTTACTACATAGACAATACATACACATCTTGAATTTTATGTGCACAGGCTATGGAAGGACACATCAGAAATTGGTAACACTGGCTGCCTTCAGGGAGTGGAGCTGATTGCTGGGACACAGAGCTGAGAGGGAGATATTTTCCTATATACTTACTCTTTAGTACTTTTGCGTTATGAACCACGTGAACATGTATTACCTACTCCAAAAAAGTACAAAACCAAAAAAAGAAAACCAATTATCATTTCTTACCACAATGACCCTAGGGAAGATACTTCATCTCCTGAAGCCTCACCTTCCTCATCCTGGGGTAGAAGGATGAGAACTATGAGATAATGTATCAAAATCACCAACAGGGGCTGGGTGTGCTGGCTCACGCCTGTAATCCCAGCACTTTGGGAGGCTGAGGCAAGCAAATCACTTGAGGTTAGGAGATCAAGACGAGCCTGGCCAACATGGTGAAACCCTGTGTCTACTAAAAATACAAAAATCAGCCAGGTGTGGTATCATGTGCCTGTAATCCTAGCCACTTGGGAGGCTGAGGCACGAAAATCGCTTGAACCCAGGAGGCGGAGGTTGCAGTGAGAGGAGATGGTGCCACCGCACTCCAGCCTAGGTGGCAGAGAGACTCTGTCTCAAGAAGAAAAAAACAATCACTAACAAGAAGGGCTTAAAAAATCCTGGCATGATTCTCTTATTAATTTTTGGGAATCAGTATACAGAATTTTCTACCTTAGGTTTTTATTTATTTTTGTGCTTAAACCTACATTCTCCATTCACAAAGGACTGAGCTTCATTCATAGACACATTTATACAGATAACACCTTCCTATCCCTCCCCAGCAATAAATAACAGATAACTTATCCAAATTGGGACAATAAATCTGGCTTGCTTTCTTTGTAGACAGTTTCACTCTGCTGCCCAGGCTGGAGTGCAGTGGCACAATCAAGGCTCACTTCAACCTTGACTTCCTAGGCTCACATGATTCTGCCACCTCAGCCTCCTGAGTAGCTGGGAATACAGGTGCCTGCCACTATGCCCAGCTAATTGTTGTATTTCTTGTAGAGGTGGGGTTTCACCATGCTGGCCAGGCTGGTCTTGAACTCCTGGGCTCAAACCATCCATCTGCCTTGGCCTCCCAAAGTGCTGGGATTACAAGTGTGAGTCACACTGCTCATCCTAAGCCTTCTTTTTAACTAAGCTAGCTTAGAGCGCTTTCCGTTTGCTTCAACCAAATAGTTCCAAAGTATTACAATGCTTTTTTTCTCAAAGATAGGCATTTCACATCTCCTCCTCTCCTTTCAATCTGCCTCCCCGCAACCTGCTCACTCATTAACAGAAATCAAAAGCCTCTTCTTTGCACTTAGTGAGTGCAAAGACAATGTCCTCAAACCTAAAATGACCGGTCTCCCTCCACAGGAAATGATTATCACACACTCAACAGAGCTATAAGAATCACCCTTGATTCCTTACTTTCCTATGCTTTTTTGATTCAATTCCCCACAAAAATGCTGTTGATTCAACTTGCAAATATATACTGAATCTGTCTGCTTCCTTACATCTTCACCATAACCACCCTTATACCTGGTTAACTACAACAGCCACAGTGCAGGTTGTACTTTTTTTTTGTTGTTTTGAGACAGAGTTTTGCTCTTGTTGCCTAGGCTGGAGTGCAATGGTGCCACCTCAGCTCACCACAACCTCCACCTCCGAGTTCAAGCGGTTCTCCTGCCTCAGCCTCCCGAGTAGCTGGGATTACAGGCATGTGCCACACCTGGCTAATTTTGTATTTTTGGTAGAGATGGGGTTTCTCCGTGTTGGTCAAGCTGGTCTCAAACTCCTGACCTCAGGTGATCCACCTGCCTCAGCCTCCCAAAGTGCTGGGATTACAGGCGTGAGCCACCGCACCCAGCTGTGCAAGTTGTACTTCTACTCTTGACCCACTACAGTCCATTTTTAATATGAGCACTTGAGTTTTTTTAAAAAACATAAATCAGCCCAAGTGCGGTGGCTCACACCTATTACCCCAGCACTTTGGGAAGTCGAGGTGGGTAGGTCGCTTGAGCCCACGTGTTCCAGACCAGCCTGGGAAACATGGTGAAACCCCACCTCTACAAAAAATACAAAAATTAGCTGGGCATGATAGTATGTGCCTATAGTCCTAGCTACTCGAGATTGGGAGGCTGAGATAAGAGGATCACTTAAGCCCAGGAGGTTGAGATTGCAATGAGCTATGATTAGGCTACTGTACTACAGCCTGGGTGACAGAGTGAGACCTTGTCTCAAGGAAAAAAAAAAAAAAAAAAAAAAAAAAACCAAGGCTGGGTGCAGTGGCTCATGCCTCTAATCCCAGCACTTCGGGAGGTCAAGGCAGACAGACTGCTTGAGCTCAAGAGTTTGAAACCAGCCTAGGCAGCATGGTGAAACCCTATCTCTACCAAAAAAAAAAAAAAAAAATTACAAAAATTAGCCAGGCATGGTGGCATGTGCCCACAGTCCCAGCTACTTGGGAGGCTGAGCTGGGAAGATGGCTTCAGCTCAGGAGGCAGAGGTTGTGCCACTGCACTCCAGCCTGGGTGACAGAGCTGGACCTTGTCTCAAAAAAAGCAAAAAACCCCCAAAACACATATTAGATGTCAATCCCTTCCTCTGCTTAAAACCCTCTAGTGGCAACCCACTGCCAACAGGATAAAATCCCATCTTCTCAGGTCCTATTAGCCCCTACCCACTTCTTTCTTTCAGTCATTATGTTTCAGCTCACTGACATTTTGGCCTTCCTGGAGCATACCAAACCCTTTCTAACCCCAGGCTATTTATTTTTGTATTTTATTTTTCAGAGATGGATCTTGCAATGTTGCCCAGGCTAGACTTGAACTCCTGGGCTCAAGTAATCCTCCCACTTCAGCCTCACAAGTAGCTAGGACTACAGGTAAATGTTCCCATACCCAGCTTAGCATACTTACTGATCTAAATGTTTCCTCATTTTGGAAAGCCTTTTCCCAGTCTGAGGAGCATATTAACATCCTTCAGGTCTAGGCTCAAAGATCTCTTCAGAGTCATCATCCTCCCTGACCACCCTAGCTAAAGCAGCCTCTCCCAATGAGTCCTTCTCATGAGCCTATCTGCAGTCATCACATTCTGTAACATGTTTATCATTTTGTTTATCGGCTATTTCCTCCACTAAAGGGTTGGTGAGGGCAGGGATAGTGTCTGTCTTATTCTCTGCTATAACTCTGGTGTCTGGCATAAAACAGGTGTTCAACAGACACTTAAATGAACAAATTAAAAGAATTTTTAAAAAAACCAAGCCCAGGCTCCTGACTTACAGAGATCAGCAATATACCATGATTCACTACAACAGAACTAAGCATGAAAGGGACAGAATGAAAGGGTGCTGAGGGAGGCATCCATTTACTTTTAAAATCTGTATCAAAGACCAAGAAAGGACACTGTCACATACATCACCATGAACAGACATAACCAAATGACAAGCTCATGCTGTTTACCATAAAACCAGGCATCCAGACTTTAAGAAGTAATTTCTCAGTTTCTGTGCTAAGCAGCCAGTATTCACTGCCTCCCCAGTCCTTACTGTTCCTGAAGGTGCGAGAAGCCTCTCCTCAGGACTTACCAGCCATCACAGAGTAGTTGAAGTGTTCTGCTGCTGGATCCAGGTTTACAACTTGAACAGAGCGGTTGAGGGCTTCACAGTGCTGGACCATGGTGGCACAGTAGGTACTCTGTAACATACAAGGCATTGTGAGAGGTTAAAGCAACAGGTAGTGTAAGGCTACCCTCCATACTCTGGAATACTATCCACTAAAGTAAAAACTATGCCTTCAACAACCAAGAGAACAAAAAACAAATCAAAAAAACAACCAAGAGGCTGACTGAAAACAAGGGAAAAGACACCTGACTGGGCTGCAGATACAAACCTGACTTAGACTCATGGGTAACTCTGGGGAAGTTACTTCTCCACTCTGCCCCTCAACTTTCTGGTCTATAATAGGATGTCCTCCATAATCATTAAGGCTCCTTACTGCTCTTAACATGTGACAAGTGGTATGTAAAGGCAAGATTTCTGGTTACATATTATAATACCTAACACAGTATCTCTACCAGGATTTGTACAGTACAAACAAAGGTTTAGGTAGGATGGTCAGGGATGATGTCTCTGAGTAGAAGATATCTGAGTATATGAGAATGAGCTTGTCAACCTAAGGGGAAGAGCATTCCAAGACAAAGGAACATCAAAGCCAATAGTCTGGGCCAGGCAAAGTGGTTCACGCCTGTAATAAAAGCACTTTGGGAGGCCCAGGCGGGCAGATCATGAGGTCAAGAGATTGAGACCATCCTGGTTAACATGGTGAAACCCCGTCTCTACTAAAAATACAAAAATTAGCTGGGCGTAGTGGTGTGCACCTGAAGTCCCAGCTACTCGGGAGGCTGACGCAGGAGAATCGCTTGAACCCAGGAGGTGGAGGTTGCCGTGAGCCAAGTTTGCCCCATTGCACTCCAGCCTGGCAACAGAGCGAGACTCTGTCTCAAAAAAAAAAAAAAAAAAGTCTGGAGGTGGCTGTTCTCCTAGTGCCTTCACACATACTGTTGTCTCTGTCTGGAATAGGTCACTGCAGCCTTGACCTCCCAGGCTCAAGTGATTCTCCAGCCTCAGCCTCCAGAGCAGTTGGGACTACAGGCTCTCGCCACCACGCCCAGTTAATTTTTGTATTTTTGGTAGAGATGGGGTTTCACCATGTTGCCCAGGCTGGTCTTGAACTCCTGGGTTCAAGTGATCTCCTGGCCTCAGCCTCCCAAAGTGCTAGGATTATGGCTTAAGCCACCACACCTGGCCACATCACACTGTATCTTAATTGACAGGTCATCTATTTGTCTTCCCCAAAAGACTACAGGCTCTGGGTAAGCTGAAAGCCACATCTTAGTTACATGTACATGTCTTTTACCCAGAATAAGTCAATAGCTTAGAACAATGTGTTTGTTAAAGACTGCGGCCACACAACACCTCCACAGACGCTAGTGTTTCCCTCACTTCTTTTTTATTTTTGAGACAGTATCTCTGTCACCCAGGCTGGAGTGCAGTGGCAGGATCACAGCTCACCACAGCCTCAAACTCCTGGGTTCAGGTGATCCTCCCACCTCAGGCTCCCGAGAAGCTGCTACGTCAGGTGACTGCCATCAGGTCTGGCTAATTTTTGCATTTTTTTGTAGAGACAGGATTTTGCCATGTTGCCCAGGCTGGTCCCAAACTCCTGGGCTCAGGTGATCCGCCCACCTCTGCCTCCCAAATGATAGGACTATAGGCTTGAGCCACTAAGCCTGGCTATGTTTCCCACACATCTGTTATTTGATCCATATCTTCACCATTCCCACTGTATTTGAATGTTGCTAACATTCCCTTAGTATTTGTTTACAAGAAAAAATTTTATCCCTATTGTAAACTGAAAACCAGTTATATGTGATATAACGTGAAGTCAGACACAAAATTATATAAAACTTTTAAATACTCTTAATTTTAGCTAAAATTAAAAGCTCTGAGTTGGCCAGGCGTGGTGGCTCATGCCTGAAATCCCAACACTTTGGGAGGCCGAGGCGGGAGGATCATGAGGTCAGAAGTTCAAGATCAGACTGGTCAACATGGTGAAACCCCATCTCTACTAAAATATACAAAAATTAGCTGGGCATGGTGGCTCATGCCTGTAATCCCAGCTACTTGGGAGGCTGAGGTAGAATTGCTTGAACCGGGACACTGGAGGCAATTGCAGTGAGCTGAGATCGCGCCACTGCACTGCAGCCTGGGCTAACGCGCGTTCCTCCCCTCCAAACACCAAAAAAAAAAAAAAAAAAAAAAAAAAAAAAAGCTCTTGAGTCTAAGAACTGCTTTCTGAAAAGACTTGGGGGTTTAAAAAGTGCGGAAGATACACTAGCGCCGAACACAATTTCTCCTAAATGCGAAGTGAATAACTGAAAGAGAAATGAAAAAGGAACAATTTCCTCAATAACGATCCGAGGCTCCTTCATGTTGCGTCCATGTAGCACTTAAAAGCCCCTTAAATCCTTAAATACCAAAAGTCCACGTCCCAAGTTCTGAGAAACAGTAATTAACGAGACCCCACTTTACCCTCCTGGGAACGAGACAGGGCCGCATTCTGGAGTTTAGACAAAACTAGATTTAAATTTTTGCTGTAACTTACTAGCTGTGCGATCCTGGGCAAAAAAAACCAAAAAACAAAAAACTTTACCTTTCTGTGTCTCGTTTTCCGTAAAATGAGAATAATGCTATCTCTCTTACAGGGTTGTTGTAGAAACAAGCGAGGCATTTAATCTGCTGCCTGGAGCGTAAGTATCCAATAGATATTAACAACTACCATTATTTCCCTTTCAAAACAACAAAAAACGTGAAGCCAGAGAGCTGAAATGAGTTGCGTAGGGTCTCAGGGTTTCCAATGCCTACACCTGCCGGCTCACTCAGGACCCAACCTCCCGCCTCCCACGAACTCCTACTTTTCTCTCCTCTCCTTATCCCCCTAAAGCCTCACCTTCCCGCTGCCAGCGGGGCCCATGACCAGCTGCGCATACCGAGGCATATCGGCTTTCGGAGATACGGCAGCCGCCTGCTACACTTCCTCAGCCTTCGCGCGACGTCCACTGAGTTTCGGGAAAATGAAGTAGGAACCAATCGCAATCCACGTTCTTTCTACGACTCCTGTTCTACCACACCTCCTACTACGGGGCAGCCCGCGGGCCAAATCCCGTGAGAAACACGTTCTGCGGAAAAGGGAGATAATTTGCGCGTGCGCAGAAATAGTTGCTGGAAATCGGCTGTTGGGATGCTGGCTAAGCCTGGTTGCCTGGGTAATAACCGGTAACGCTCCGCATCTTTGCGCCAAGTGCTTCAGTCCGTGGTTTGCGTGAAGACATTTGACCTGCATGGTGATCCTCGCGATTTGCAAATGTGCTGAGGATCTGGAATACTGAAGTGCAAGGCACCTCTTGTTTTGGGGAGCATGTATATTTTCCTCCCGTGACGCACCGCTTCCAAAGAGGTGCAAACGCGCAGCGACTGCAGCACTCCCGCCCCTCCCCCACCGTAACTCCAGGGTCGCGGATCTGCCTGCCTCGCTCTCCCGAAGCTCTTCGGGCAGTGTGCGAACGGCTTCGGCTGGGCGAGAAGCAGGCGTCGGAGTCGCCTCTCAGTGATACCAGCCGCCTGACGCACGCGTTCTGTCGCGGGAGGGGTGCGTGGACAGCTGCTCCCGCACACGGCTCGGGGTCCCGGCGCCGCGGAAATGCCGGACCACGGTCCGGGGTCCGACTGGACGGAGCGTAGCTCTTCTGCAGAGCTGCCCGCAGTGGCCGGGACCGAGGGCGGCGGCGGCGGCGGGTGAGGTTGAGGGCCCCGGGGTTGGCGAGGGGGGCAGCGTGGGGCCCTGGGTGGTGAGCCTCTTGGAGGAGGGCTCCGGCCTGCCCCGCGTCTCGGGGGCTGGCCCCGGTGCCCTCAAGTGAGAGGCGGGGAGCAGTTGTGTTGTGGACAGGAGGGAAGAGGGGAGGGCTGCTTCGCGGTTGAGGGAGGGCCTCTGAGGGAAGCTTCGGGGGAGCGTTTGGTGCAGTGGCCGAGCGGTGACTGCGACAGTCGCCCGCATGCATCTCTCTGCCCCGAGGGGGCGCTACGAGCCCTGCTGGGACGTTTGCCGTCTGGCACAGGACTGTGTGTCCACCAAAAGGCGAGGCGGCGGGGGCTGAGGAGGATGTCCCCGGTTCAACCAGGGGCGTCCAGGCCCATAAACCAGTTACTTAGCGCTTGTGACGTGAGCCACCTTCCTGTCAAACAGGTTTCTTTCTTTCTTGAGACGGAATCTCGCTCTGTTGTCCAGGGTAGAGTGCGGTGACGCGATCTCGGCTCACTGCAACCTCTGCCTCCGAGGTTCAAGTGATTCTCCTGCCTCAGGCTCCCGAGTAGCTGGGATTACAGGCGCCTGCAACCACGTCTGGCTAATTTTTGTATTCTTGGTAGAGATAGGGTTTCACCGCGTTGGCCAGGCTGGTTTGAAACCCCTGACCTCAAGTGATTGGCCCACTTCGGCCTCCCAAAGTGCTGGGATTACAGGGTAAGCCACTGCGTCCTACCTGAAACGAGGGTTTCTAAACGCCAGTGAGACGGATGACTATCCGAGGTGCTTTGATCTTGACATTTTCTTCACACTCAAGTTCCTTTTTCCGCAAATCCATTTAGTTTTGAGCCGGGTTTTACACCTATTTCCTAGGTAGTGAAGACAACAAGCCGTTGAAGTCACTGCTGGAGACTCTACCTCTCCCTAAAAGCAAGAACTGTGATCTGTTTACCGTTCAAAACAACACATAGTCAGGGCCCCTGTTGCAGGCATGGCCATCCTTTTTATATCTGGTGCTATTGAAGACTTATTAAAGATGGGATAGAGTCTTGGGTTTCTTCTTTCTTTCTTTTCTTTCTTGAGATGGAGTCCCGCACTGTCGCCCGGGCTGGAGTGCAGTGGCGTGATCTCGGCTCACTGCAACCTCCGCCTCCCAGATTCAAGCAGTTCTCCTTGCCTCAGCCTCCCAAGTAGCTGGGATTACAGGTGCCCGCCACCACGCCGTGCTTGCTTATTTATTTATTTGTTTGCTTGTTTATTTCGGAGTCTCTCTCTGTCGCCCAGGCTGGAGTGCAGTGGCGTGAACCTGGCTCACCGCAACCGCCGCCTCCCAGGTTCAAGCGATTCTCTTGCCTCAGCCTCCCGAGTAGCTGGGACTACAGGCGCGTGCCACCACACCCGGCTAATTTTTTGTATTTTTAGTAGAGATGAGGGTTTCATGGTGTTAGCCAGCATGTTCTCGAACTCGGGATAACAGGCGTGAGCCACTGCGCCCGGTCTTTTTGTTGTATTTTTAGTAGAGACAGGGTTTCACCATGTTGGCCAGGCTGGTCTCAAACTCCTGACCTCGTGCCGCCTCGGCCTCCCAAAGTGCTGGGATTACAGGCGTGAGCCACCGCGCCCTGCCGTTGGGTTTCTTTTCTGTTCTTTGAACTACTTGGCTGACTGCTGGATCCTAGTATATCAGGAGATACATGAACTCCTTTTTTTTTTTTTTTTTTTTTTTTTTTTATTTTTTGTGTCAAAATTTTAACCAGGGTGGATTACAGTGGGGCGTAATAAGAAAAATGAAACCCCCCATAAACAAGGACAAACAATTAAA